>ML792588.1:315754-327853 GCA_009831015.1 Picea engelmannii
ATGCACATTTGTGAATAAATTGTAATTAAATTAGTAATTAGGTATTTGATTTGAGTTATTAGTCTTTTGTATATATAATAGTTAGTAGTTTTTAGTTCGGTTAGATCACTTAGCTCAGATCAACTATCCTCTTCGGCTTCTTTAGGAGACCTTAGGGCGGCCAACGGAGCCGTTAAACCCGTCAGAGTGGTCCATTCCAAACGGCTTGGGTTATTAGACAACCCCGGACCGGTTCCACTCTCTTAATTGATGGACGGTCATTTTCGCCCGTCAACAGGTTTCCACAGTTGCCATGGTGTATGAGTATTCAATGATTGCTTGTGAGAGTAAGGAAATGGAGGGACAAAGTTTTGAATCATACATGTAGGCCATGGTTGTTGTGGTGAAATTGTTGCAACTCCTCGATCTCTTTGATATATTGCTTTTATCTTGGGTAAGGAGGGGAAACGATCCGTTGAATGAATCAAGTCACATATGCCACAAATTATGAGACTATCCAAAGGATAATCCATTGCAAGATATTTCTTCTGGCACCAAGGACAAATTGTTTCTTCAGGTTCCTCCCATTTCTTCTTATCCTTCAAAATATCCAATTGTGAATTTAATGAGCTAATGATATCAGCTTTAAAAACTTCAATTGAATTATTGATTTCATCTCCTATAACTCTTGTTTTTGCAGCAAATTTAAAATATTGAGAAGAAGGCTCACTAGAATTCTTACCAGTCTTGAAGTTCCCTCTTGAATGCCTTCTACATAACTCACAAATATAATCATATGGTAACTAAAATACATCACCTATTCCCATCAAATTTAAGATTTCTAAAGATTCATCATGGATTCCTTTGAGTAGGAGTGTTTTCAAGGTCTCTTTTCCCAACTGTTTTTGTTTGGATCTTTGAAGGTTGTATTGAAAGCGCTCCGCATATTCCTCCAAACTCTCTTATTCTCCTTGTGTCATTCCAAATATATCGTCACTGACCCTGCAATAATATTGGTACCTTTGGAAGAATACATATTTCATGTCTTCCCAAGTTTGTATAGAATTCCCACCAAGGCTCATGAACCATCGGAGGGATGTTCCTTTTAGAGTAAGAGGAAAAACACTCAACTTTTGATCATTAGTAAAATAACCATAACCTCTACAAAGTACTTCAAATTGAAATAAGAATGCATCAGGGTCTTCATTTTCCAAACTGTGAAAATTTGGTAGATTGGATGGGGGAATGCTTTGCATTCGTACCACTCCTTTAGGATCTCTGATGGGGAATTCAAAGGTAACAACTTATGTCTCCTTCTTACCTGCCATATTTTTGTTGGATTCTTCATGTGTTATCTCAAGGATCCTTCTTCAAATGTTCCTGTCAACTTGTGAGTAGGATGGGTGGTGCTTACATCACCACTAAGAGAAATGATAACATTTAGAATCAAAAACTAAAAACTAAATGCAAAGAAATAAACAATCAAGAAACTTACATTCCCTAACCCTTCACCTCGGAGTCAAGAACATGAAACTAAAAAAAACAATTTCAGTTGGACTTGTGCACCCTTGATAACTTCCACGGCAACGACGACAAAATGTTGGGCTCTAAATATGTCTTAAAAACAACCTCTATGCATCAACCAAAGGTAGGCACTGGCACAAGCATTTTACTTGTTGCCTACGTATGTTCTTACTTTATGTTTTCAATACCCAGCCTCTAGAAATGAAACACCTATAAAGGAACAACAATCTTAAAGGGAACGACAATTGTTCTATTCAAATGAACGACACTTCTTGTAAAGGGAAGAACAATCATAAAGGGAATGATAGTTGTTTTATTCAAATGAACGACACTTACTGTAAATGGTACAATAATCGTAACAAGGGAACAACAGTCGTTACATTGGGCTGAACTAATGTTGAATCAATTGCATTGTAGTATTTTCCCAACTATTTAATCTGTCAACCCGAGGAAGTATTCTATTTTGAAGTTACCGTGCACAATATATGCAAGCAACAAATTTCAACTAACACTATTATCTATTCAATAAAATAAAACACATAACTTAAAATCAATCAAATCCGCTCTTGCTTGAAAATACACTCAGCTGAAATAAAATCACTACCACACTCTTACATAAATTAAAGGAGTATTAACAAAATGGAGTAACAACAACATGAATTGAATCTTACTGTAACAACAATCTAATAAACAACACACAATTGTGAGCAATGATCAACTAATCATAAACCAAGATAAATTAAGACAATGAAAAGAAAAATACAAATAAATGRATAAGACCAACACATACCATATTGAGGGAGCCCTGCCTCACCTAGCCTTCGTGGCCAAAAGACTTACAAGATCAAGATAAAGTTGCACATAATTGCAGATCCATCAACTCCTTTGTATTATTGAAGAAAACTCAGAAATTACATAAGTTCAGCTCTTTCTTACAAATAAATTCTATATAATCTCATGATCGCCTCTCTCCTGATTGAAGAGGTCTTATTTATACAAATCAAATCCCCAAATCCATGGGTTGCTCAAACAAATTGCTAAGTATAGAGAACCGGTCGCAACTATAAATCTGGAAAAATACCCTTTTAAAGAACCACCGATTTCTCTCAAACCGTAGCTCCAATTGGAAAATGACCCGAAATGAATTCAATTGGGCCCATTCTGAACAAAACCCCCATCTTGGATTTTCTAGATTCATCCTCATCCGTTCACAATATTCCACGCAAATTCTTCTCTCCTTATCTACCACATTTTTCACTGAAAACGGTTAACCACGAGTTGGAACTCACATGTTCTATTTGGAGGTTGGAACCTTGACTGCTGCAACTATTGCTACATAAAATCACTCGTCAAACAATCATCATAAAAATCATGCATAATAGTTTTTAATTCATTAAAAATGAAGGAAGAATAATCATTATTAACCACTAAAGCATAACATGAATAATATGTCATTTTATGAGCAGTTGTAGCAAATGTATGGCAAATGGAATGATAAATGAATGATAATAGGACGAAGAAAGGATTGAATGGATGTATATAGGTGATGAAAATATGGACAAATATGTGACCCAACAATGTCATATGCATTTTTATTCCATAGTATATATATTATGGCATTGTGAAATGGAAGAATATTTATAACTTTTAAATAAAGAAGAATAATATATCAGTCTATTGTGCATAGATTGTCGGCTACATACGATCTAAATTCCAGTGTTATTTTATATTAAAGAAAAAACAATTTTGGTATAATCTTGTGAATCTATATGATCCGTGTCATTTTACTTCACTTAGTATTATAAAATCCGTTGATATGTAAATCCTATGTAATCTTTGGATCAACAAATTGAAACCTCTTCTTGATTTATGCCAGAAATGTTTAAGTCGACAATTATCTGATTTTGTTTTTTTTATTTTTTTATTTTAATGAAATCATGATATACCTTGGTCCACAAGTCGAGTTCTAAAATCAACTCATCTAATGACAATTCAATCTTATCTTATCATAACAAATACTTCGTGATAATTTTTGTGATACTTTGTATCATGTTTTTTATATATGTAGATAATTTATGTATTTGCATGTGCGATTTCAAGAGATGAACGTAATCAACGTGAAATGATCAGAACATCTGTAATTTTAACTTAGTGTGGGGTCATTCATGGGTTTTTTAAAGAATATAGGTAGATGGATAGTATTTAGTGGATCCTTTGAAGAAAATCGTTAGTGTGTGCTCTTATGTAACCCTAAAATATTTAAGACTTACTATTGTTTCCTGTCAAGCAATATCACTGATAGTCTTGTTAATGGATGGTATGTATGTAAGTGACAACCTGTGATAGAACAATTGTGGGGTGACACTTGTTCTTTTTCTTGGATCTCACTTCCAATTGGATACGACCATAACCATTGGTGCGTGGATTGTATATCTTAACTTTCAATCTACCATTTGCTTCTTGTGCATTGGGTTGTCAATTATTGTTGAGAACAATAATTCGATTCTCACCTTTTATATTCATTGAAAATTGTTTTATATACTAGAACATTATGATTTCATTTCTATTATGAGCTATATATGATGTTGATGATGTATTGTAATTCATCATTACCTTCATATGTATATGTATTGGCAGATATTATTGACGAGTTCTTCTGAGTGTAGGACACATGACAGGTTATGAATACTGATGGGATCAATGGACTTCCTTGGACTCCATATTGAGTTAGGGAGTGGATTGTATTTGTTTGAGAATTTCATTTTACGTACATGTGATATATGATTGATTCCAGTATGATTTATGTATATGGATTATTGACACTATTTTTGTGAGTGGATGTAGGTTTGACGATGCTTTCTAATCCAACTCACATAAGAAGTAAAGGGGCCATGCACATAAACCATACATTTGAGGGAGAGGTGTGACAACGCCCCTATCACAGCCTACTAGCACTCCCATTGTGGTATAAATTGTAGGTGGACAATTACCTAGTTCAAGAGGTCCATGATTTCATGAGGGTGAACTTAGATAGTCTCACACGAATATTTCTAAGGGGCGTGCAATAAGGCATAGTCCTTATTCCTTATAATCCCTTATTCTCTCACAAGGTCGACCAAATGGAGTGTTGACTCCAAGAGTCAGGAAAACTTCCAAAACCAGTCAAAGGTGAGTGGCACCCTTGGAGCATGGAGGTGCATCTTGAAGGGAATGTCACATAATTAAAACATGAGTCAATAAATCTAGGTGGCCTAGAAAAAATTTAAATGGTTAGACCTTGTTAGAATAAAATAATTAATTAGTCAATATAATATAAATCCTAACAAAAGTCTAAGCCTAAGTATACACCTAAGTCTAAGACTAAGTCTAAGTCTAAAATTCAAATAAATGACTAATTTAACTTTGACATAAGTTAAAAGATTTGAGATAAATTCAAACTCTAGAAAAAAATGGGAAATATATTTAAATGGTGGAAAAAATGCACATGTGTGCATGAAATTAATAAAAGGGATTTTTAAAATAGAAATAAATAATAACTTCAGAGAATAGGTGTATACATAGAATAGTATATTAATTCAAGCTACCACTAAGTCTAACTAGAAAAATACTCCTAATCCAACTCTAACTAAGATCTAGTTAGGAGACACTCATTAAATGAGAAGTTGGAGAACAAAGGGACAATTAAGAGAAAAAAATAGGAACATGTTGGGGAATGTGGGGGATTTTGGATTTTTAAATAAAACAAAAATGGTAATTACTTGTGCAACTTGGGGAGAGTGTGACCAGTGTGTGGGTGAATAATCCTAATTAAATTAATTAAAAATATGATTAATTGTGCATGAGGACATGTGTCAATGGGGGTTCTTCAATAAAACAAATTTGGTACAAGGGAAATTTGTCTCACTTTTCTTGGTAATGTTATGTTGCCAAAATTTTGTGGACTATGTTTTACTTGTGGGAGTTGGGATACCAAGCTTGTGGAAAGAGTGGAAACTCTTCCTTGTGAGGCAAGCCTTGGAGCTATTGTTTGTTGGTTTCTGGTGTGTGGCCCCTTTGTGGCTCAGGGGGTTAAGGGGGAAGAAGAATACCCCTAGCATTGGCTGGGAGGTATCGATGATGCCCTAGGATTAGCAAGTCGAAGGAAGGGATGCATGGAAGTTTCAAGCAACAGATCTTTCTATGATCCATAAATCTTTCGATTACAGTATTGATAAATTAGTTACTCATTAGTTGATGTATTTATTTGCACCTTTGAAATTCCAAAAGGAAACATATATCAGATTAGAACGTTAACACTATGTACATTCTGGTTATTACTATTACATTTGTTTTATTAATCCTGTTGGCGCAACCAATGATAAGTTAGGCCAGATATTATATATATTGTTTTCTCAATGTCATATGCTTTGTTGAATATACTCTGAATGTCTATGTGTTTTTATTCCATAGTATATATATTATGGAAGTGTGAAATGGAAGAATATTTATAACTATTAAATAAAGAAGAATAATATATCAGTCTATTGTGCATAGATTGTCGACTACATACAATCTACATTTCAGTGTTATTTTATATTAAATAGAAAATATTTTTGGTATAATCTGGTGAATCTATATGATCCATGTCCTTTTACTTCACTTAGTATTATAAAATCCATTGATATGTAAATCCCATGTAATATTTGGATCAGCAAATTGAAACCTCTTCTTGATTTATGCCAGGAATGTTTAAGTCTGCAGTTGTTTGATTTTGTGTTTTTTATTTTTTTATTTTATGTGAATCATGATATACCTTAGTCCACAAGTCATGTTCTAAAATCAACTCATCTAATGACAATTCAATATTATCTCATCATAACGAATACTTCGTGATAATTTTCGTGATACTTTGTATCATTTTTTTTTATATTAATTTCCATAATTGGATGTGTGATTTCAAGAGCTAAACGTAATCAATGTGAAATGATCAGAACATTTGTAATTTTAACTTAGTGTGGGGTCATTCATGGGTTGTTTAAAGAAGATAGGTAGAGGGGTAGTGTTTAGTGGATCCTTTGAAGAAAATTGTTAGTGTGTGCTCTTGTGTAACCCCAAAATATTTGAATGGATGGTATGTTTGTAAGTGATAACCTACGATAGAACAATTGTGGGGTGACACTTGTTCTTTTTCTTGGCTCTCAATTCCAATTGGATATGACCATAACCGTTGGCTCTCAATTCCAAGTGGATTGTATATATTAACTTCCAATCAACCATTTGTCTTCTTGTGCATCTTGGGTTGACAGTTATTGTTGAGAACCCTTTCCATCAATTTCTCTAACTGATGTTAAACCAGATTTCCCAACATATATTGAAATATACATATCCTTACACAGGTTCTATTTGTTGTAGATAAGTATAAAAAATGGGATTGAACCAAAACTGGATCATGATTAAAGCACTTAGTCAGTTAGTTGGATAACTCTCTCTCTTAGTCTTTCAATTATCGCGGAAATTGAAAGGACCGTTGGAGATGTTTCTTCCTAGTTGTTTCACTTGAGTATATGAAGATTAAAAAAGAAAAAGAAAAATCTTAGATAATCCATATTATTAGATGTATATGTTCAAAGATTATATATATATATATATATATATATATAAAGTTTGTAGAATTTGTTTCATGATATTAATAATTCGACTGCAGAATATGTTTCGTAATAACAATAATTCGATTCTTACCTTTTATATTCATTGAAAATTGTTTTATATACTAGAACATTTGTGGTTCCTTTTGATATTTAGATAGTTGTTCTTTAATTTCATCTTTTATGTTTTATGCCAGTCTCTCTTTGGGACTAGTGATAGATAGATATAAGTAATATATATTTTTAGAGGTTTATTCCAAATTCTTAAGTGGTGATAATAGTTTCGACTATTGAATGATAATAAGCAGTTGTCACATTAATGAGGCATTTTGTGTGAGAACTAAACTTGGTTAAAATCTTTAATTGTGGAGCTTACAAGTGGATTAATACACTGACATGTTGTGGTATTAGAATTGAGTGAATTAAATTGCGTTATGATTAAGTATTGTAACGTCAATTTTAGTCTCCATTCTAGTTAATTGGTTATGGGAATAGATACCTCCATGTTCCTCATAACAATCGCCAATCCTGAGACCTTAAATGGTCAAAATAAATCAAATGAATCTTGGACTTGAGCATTGATTATGTGTCTTGGAGGTTCTAACCTTGCAGGGTAGGTTGGGAGGGGTAGACATATTTGTTATCTTAAGGTGATGTAATTGATATGTTAGTAATTGTGATGTTGTATTTGATTCTTATCGTGTATTGATGTAGATGAGAGTAGTATGTGAAATATTGATGTATGTTATTGTCGCTTATCACTTGTTTTATAACTGTTGAAAAAAAAATTACCACTACTGTACTCACTTAAATTTATGTCTTAATGAAGTGGTCATTACAGATTATGGCAGTCACGAGCCAAGTATCTTGATTGATTATAGTTGTAACATATAATCAGTCCTCTTCCTCCACTTCCAAAATTCCCTCTACCTCGTCCTCTACCAAAGTTTCCTATGTTCCCTTGATTAAAACCTCTTTTATTGTTTATTTTGGACACCCCACTTCTTCTTCATCATTTTCTTCCTGGATTTTGTACATATCAGATGTGTTCTCCCTCATTAAATAGAACCCGCTAAAATCCTTCTCCTCATGTCCTACCGATTTGCAAAAATTGAAAAACAAGATCTTTCGCATACTCCAGTAGTTCTGTAGTAGTGGACACTCATTTGGGTGATGGTCCCATTTATTACATATCTCACAGTATCCTCTTCCCACTAAGGGATTCAATGCTCCCATCGCCAAATATTGCAGGAATGTTGGGAATTTTTCCTTGTGATGGCCTTTTGTCCTACATTTTGTACACCAAATTTGCTCACATTTCTCCTTTTCCTTTGTCAGTTCTTCCAGTTGAATTGTCAATGCATCCAAGTACATTTGAACTTGCACCATTCCTCCACTGTCTCCCACCAGAGATGACTCTAGATTCATCACAATCTCTAGTGCCTTGGGCTGCGACACAACCTTATATTGGATCAATGGCATGTGAATGTGTGGTAGAAGCCCTAAAATAAACCATTCTTGGTGTTGTTGATATGGGATCTGGAAAGTTAATCTACCCTTAACATACTTAAATATATGGTCGTAATCCCATACCGACTTTTTTTGTACTTGTTTGATCTCCTTCAATTCTTTGATGTACCATGACTCTGAATTTGGTTTCTTGAACTCCTCCAATAGTGCTTCCTTAATATCTACCAATGCCATGGTCTATCTTGTAGGTGTGGTGCTCTGTAACTTCATATACCATACTAGCGCATGACCTATAAATGTTGTTTCTAACTATACAATATTCACAACTTCATCATGTACGTTCTTTGTGGCCTAAATCGTCTTGCGCACAAACAAGTGTTGTTCTAGGTCCTCTGGCCCAATTCCTTGGAACTCAGGCACCCTAAGAGTATTATCCACCCCGACCATGTTGTTTGACGTAGTCCCTTCTCTTGGTGATGTTGGTTGACTCTGAGTATGACTCTGCACACTACTTCCACTATTTTTACTGCTACTAAGTCATCCTTTGCTAACTATAATTGATTTTGACCAATATTAAAATGATACTTATTATTGTGGTGAAACACATGGGGTCGTGGATTCAACACAGGATCATTTCTGAGTAGGACTTGTTGAATATTCTATTATTAGAATGGATTGGAACTCCTCTTCTTCTCCCCCTAGGTATGGTACCTCCACGATTCAGACTAGTGTGCAAGTTTCTCTCCCCTCTTTCTCAATGCACGATTCTCTTCTCTCAACCTAAATATTTTTCCTCTTGTACCTCCTCCCTCTGCGGAACTATCCAAACTTGTATCCTTCCTTTGGTATATCTTATTCTTGCATCCTCAATCCCTCCCTGCCTCTTTCATTTATTTCTTCCTTCTCTAAGATGATCCTCCTGTTATCCCCCAGTTGTCCTATGTGTGTAAACCCATTATAAGTCAAATTCCATTACCATCATGTGCCTTTCACACAATAGCATATTTATCCAAGTATTCAATGATTTCAATAACCTCCTGTGTGGACCTTTGAAAACGTATGTTTCTGCAACACTGTATGATTGAATACAATCTACTGCAAACTCTTTAACATAACCACCTAGTACGCTATCCAACCAAAAATCAATTGCTCGATTAGTTGGGTTACTTATAGAGTTTAGTTGTCTTACCAATTCAGGAGTCCAGTTCCTTGGCACTATGGCATTGAAGCTTCCATTTTTCTCTACTAATATTTCTAGCCACTCTGTCAGGATAACCATAAATTCGCCAAAGAAAATTTCATGCAAATATCTGAAAACATACTTTTGCAGCCATTGTTTTTCACTCATTCGAGGATTTTTGTTCTCTTGTTGTGTGAATTCTCATTCCTTCCTTTCCAACCATTATGATATCTCCTTCTTAGTCGACCTCCAAAACATCCCCTTAATCGCAAATTCCCAATCCCAGCAACAGAACCATTTGTTGGATCTATTTTGTGCAAGGGTTGTAAGACCGAGGGTTCAGTTTATCTAAGAACAACAAAACCCACCAGACACCGACCCTTTCGACATCACCTACTTTTTGAAAATGAAGTCTCACCTTAGGTATCTATGGGGACTACAAGAACTAGGCTTCTATAGTAGTAAAGGAATGGGAAACAAACATCTGGTTCATTCTTCCTTATTAAGTTGTGTACATAACTATGTTCTATTTAGTTATTATCTTACTTATGATTCAGATTTTCATACTTACCATATTCCATTTTACTGTATAGATTTGTTACTGTCATAGTCCTGAATCATTGCACCATTATTACCTATTGTATGAATCTATTCTACAATGCATGCAAATAGTATTCATAATCAAACACACAAACATAAACAACACAAGAATTCGTAGCATCTCTTTATCATTCCTTTATTCATGCTTCTCAACCTTTAACTGTTACATTTAATAAATCTAGATTCGGTATGAATCAGACTATAACATAACCTAATCTATTATAATAAAACTTCATTAGAATAATACCTAGTTGAACCAACTGAATTCCTAATCTCCCAACCCGTTACATATTTATATCAAAATCTAAGAATAAATCCCTAATCTATTCATTCCAAAATTATCCCATTACAATGCATGGCCAAGTCAGTTAACTGGTTGTTCGATGTCTTTCTATTGTTTTTCATCCTTCATGCTACTTTTCTATTGTTCTTCTATTTCTGGAATGTCGGGTTGTTATTCTCCTGTTATGTTTTATTTCCTTTCTTTACTCTTGTAGCTTTATTCTTCGAGCTACGCACTGTCTTTCTTTTGCTCACTTTCTTCCTTTTGCACACTTTCCTACTGGACGTGCCTCAGCTACACTCTCTCTATCTTTCCTTCTTCCTTCATGTACTTTTCATACTTAGTATGTTTCATCAAAACTTTATCAAAACTACAAAAACTACTTTCAAGACTGCATGTCCAACACCTACTAGTACCCAAGATCAAACTGGGTTATTAATAGCTGGACGAGATGATCCAAACCATCCTTTAAACCATACCATGGAGAAAAGAGAAACATTGAATATAATACTACCAACTGATAAATTTGAAGAGCTTATGAGATTAACATACATTGATGACATGCCACTTAGCTTTAATGATGATTATAATAGTGAAAATGCATTGCATGAAGAACGATTGAATGAAATGCATACAGGTTTCTTTGGGGATGGAAACAATGATGAAAATAACGATCATACGGTTGAAAATTATGATGATAGCAGGGGTAATTACCACCAACATAATCTTGATGATAACAACCTGAAAGACTCAATCAAGCAAGCTGCGAAGACAGGCGTGTTCAGATCGGGTGCAAGTAGAACATCAAAAATTGCATGCACATTGATATTATTAGAAATCAAGTCACTATTTGATTGGTCAGACAAAGGATTCACTACCCTATTGATGTGAGTTGAAATGTATTTCTCACTTTTCATTGTCAATTGGTGTACGTAATTCGTAAACATTCATTAAATTCGTTTATATTTCTTGATCAGGGGATCAAAATTTGCTCAATTTTCAAAGTGCTCGGATTGAGACGAAACCAGTACCATTGTGTTCGTCTCGTTTTCCTGATTCCGGCGGTATATTTATTTTTGCAAATGGAGTCCGTATGGAGGAGATATCGCGATTTTACCGTCAAGTCAAACAGGTCAAAATTGGTGCTGACTGTACATGTCCGTACAGTCCGTACGGCCACGTGGAGGGCCGTACCATGATGCTGACATGGCAGAAGGGGTGACGTGGTGCACATTGGTTGGTTGTTCGTTGTTCAATCATAAGCTGACACGTGTCACTTCATTTATGTTTAATTTAGCTTTGTAAAAGATATTGGGAGTCCGCGGGGTTTGACCCCGGGACCTCCCCCCATGGTAAAGCTTTAACATACACGCGCTAGCCAACATGCCCGAACTTGCTCCTTGATATATGAGCGGGCGAATATACATTTGAATTTGCAT
>ML792588.1:344965-356576 GCA_009831015.1 Picea engelmannii
GGGCCCTAGACATATCTAGGGTCTTTATCAATTTGGTCCTAGACCACATACCCCAGGAGTGCACTGGGGGCCCTAGATCTTGTCTAGGGTCTTAGCCATCCTCCAGGAGAATGGCTCTCGCTGCTGCATGTAAATTTAACAATCATCAATGTCATTCTCCTGCAAATCTAGCTCTGTAATATGCCTGGAATGCGCGGCTATGGTGGCAAGACCATCAGTGTTGAAGTCGTCGCAACTGGTAAGCACGAGAACCTTGAAATTGGGAAAAGAATGTGCAAGGAGTTCAAGGCTCTCGTCGGTGACCACCTTGCATTTCATCCTGAGTTCTTCAAGCCAAGGGTACGCCTCCACCATGGCGATTAGCCAGGGGTGGACATCGGTACCCCAGCTGGTAGTCACCAAGTTAAATTCCTCAAAATGGGGCTTCCCCTTGAGCGCAATGGACTTTATCCTCGGGAACCTCCTAGTGAGTATAGCAGGGCTCACCGCGTAGAAATTTCCGATGAAAACCCTCTGCCTGTTGCACGCCTCGATTCCAAACCACGACTTGCAGACAAGGGAAACCGTGTTCCTGTCCATGTGCGACGATAGGAATGCCAAGATGTCCTCTAGTACTTCATCAGGGAATGAGCTCATCCTTTTCACCACCATAATAATAATTGCAATCCTAATAATAACAAATATACCTCATGCATACACCACTTAGATTTCAGACCCCATGGCTGATTTTGGAGCTACAGGGAAAAACTAAAACGTCCTACGTACCTTCAAATGCATCAAATCCCACAAAAATTAAAAACAAACAAAACAAATCCCAAACAAAAATGATCGCAGATTACCCCAAAAAAACCTCCAGAAGGTATCTAGTTGTATCTTTGTATCAAGTCCACGATCCAAACCAAGCATCAACGTGTGAAATCCTAGTGCCAAGTCCATGCCAATGGAGGATCCCACAAGGAAGCAATATGGGTGCACTACACGTCTGTCCGTGGGAGCTCCTCATCTCCATCGGCAGCAACGAGGTCGCTTGTTATTCCTGTCATTACCAAACTGCTTGCATGTTCTTCAACGTCTAGCGGGAGTCCATGCTACATTCCTGCCACGGTGGCTACCTGGATATCCCACTCTATCATCTGTTTCAAAGCTTAGGGTTTCAGAATGTTTGTTCAAATGGGACATTTTCCGGCGGAAATAATCTGTACGAAGAGAGCACGGTTTGTAAAATTGGGGGTTTTCAGAGCAGTTTTAATGGAGGCCATGGCCACTGGGAAAACATTCGACGAGGATGAAGAGCAAGTAGATTCTTCCGAGGGCTTGTCGGATAATTTTTTTAGGAGGATATACTTGCTTGGAGATCCAAAGTACAGTGCAGTGGAAGTGTTGGAAGGGTGGATTAAGGAAGGGAAAAAAAAACGACCCAAGAATCGGGATTTAAGAGTTATGGCCATGGAACTCCGGAAGCACCCAAGCCACGAGGGGACTGTGTGCCCACAAAGCAATCAACAGTGCTCAAAGACCAAGCGCCAGGGAGAGCCCATGAGGGCCTATGCTAAATATAGGGCTTATGATTCGTTGAGCTCATTGTGCTCAACCAGAAAACGGATAGGCTGGCATGGAGGCCATAGTTGTGCCCTTTGGATGGTCGACCATGGAGCCATGGCCATGCCTTTTGAGCACGCAAACCCTAACCCGCGAACAAAGGAAGAGAAGGCTCGTTGAGAAAGAGCGAAAAAGAAGAAAATTATGAAGGCAGAGTGTTGACCGTCGAGTTTTATTTTAGGCGTCTTTTTAAGGTGTGGGAATGTCTAGTGGAGGTAGGTGGACCTTACTCAAGACCTTCGTACTCCATGTTGTTGTTTTTAATTTATTTAATTTTAATATTTATTAATTAATTATTTATATATTCACTTCTTTATATTATTGCTTTATTAATTTTTTTTTTTAATTGTTAAATTATATATTTATTTATTTATTTTTATGTATAAAGGGATAAGGTTGCATCTAGTTTAGTTTTATACATAAAATTGAGATTTATACCCAATTGTTATTGGGTTATTAATTTTATTTGCTAAAATAAAAAATAGTTATATCTATCTATCTATATATATAAAGAAATAATGATCAATAGGTTTGTATAAATTTTAGTTTTATATTCAATTAAATATCTTTCAACTTTGTTATACCATGGTAGAAGTCGTGAGAGGAACCATTTCCATTTTGTTTTTTTTCATCGAAACGGAGAATTAATCCTAGAGTTTTGTCCTCTAATTCTATTATAGGTTAACCCAAGGACCAACTATTTCGTTAAACGCCCCTTATTGCTATAAAATAATATTTTAATGATATGGTGAAGGTTAAACATGCAAAGTAAGTAATAAAAATATACATGCAAAGTAATTAAAAACAAAAGGTGAAGAAGGATATAAAATAGATTGGAAATAATACTTGCACCATAAATAAAGAAGAATGAAGGGATTGGTGGCATATGGTATAAAAATAAAAAAAATTAATTAATTTATAAAGATAAAGTGAAAGTACATAGTTATGATCTATCTATATATATAATGATAAAAATATACATTATAAATACAATATATTTTGTTAGGGATTAGAAATGTGAAAAATAATTAAAATACAAATAATAACATATGTATAAAATAATGTATAAAAAAGGAGATGGTATAATAATAAAGATGGAAGGTTGTAATGAAATATGATAATGAATAAAATAAATAAATAAATAATGTGTATTAATTAGAATAATAAAAAAAATAAGTGACACATATATATTAAATATAAGTAAATTTAGAAAAATGGATAATGAAAAGCATATAAGACAAATGAAGATGGGTAAGATACATAAAATAGTGAATTGTAAAAGTAATATATGAAATATATGACTATTGTGAAAGCATGTAGTGATGATTGGTAGTATATATATAATTAAAAAAAAAAAAGGGTAATAGTGAAGTGTAAAAGTAATATATGAAATATATGATTAGGGTGAAAGCATGTAGTGATAATTGGTAGTATATATATAATTAAAAAAAAGGTAATAAAGATGTAAAGGAATAGATAATAAGAGTAGTTACTGGGTAAAAGTTAATATAAGAAGTCTAAATATCATAATGTTAACAAGAAGAATAGTAGTGGATGAATGATTGAGATATAATGTAATGAGAGAAGATATTATTGTGGAAGTACACGATGAGTAAGTAGTATATAATAGTTAAGTTTGAGAAAAAGATATATAATGCGGTAAAAGGATGAGTTGAGGGTAGTAGTGACATACAAGACCAAAATGAACAACAAGAATAAGGTAAGAAATGTAGCAGTTTGTACAATGTAATAGAATAAAATTTTGGAAGTATGTGGGTGAGATGCACACAATAATAGAAGTGATGTACAATTAGGTTGTATGGAGGGGGTGCAAAGTAAAGTAGATGAATAATAAGGGATATATATATATCAAAGATGATGATATACATGTCATTCATTGTATAATTAAGGGTTATAATAAGGAAATAAATACAAATGGAAGTATATAGAGTAAAATGGTGATGATATAAAAGTTGATAGTAAAATAATAGACAAGCATTAAGGATGGAGTTAGAATTGAGTTCAAGGTGGATAGAAACACATGAACTAACAATATTATGTAGTAATAAATGAAAGTAACAAAGTAGTCATAGTTGATTGCGCATAGTAAAGTGTGGTACATAAGTGGTAAATTAAGTGTATTACTAAGGAAAGATTATAGTAAGTGCAAGAGACTAAATAAATTACTACCTACCCCCACCTTGTATTAACATGGCCTTGTGGATAAATCAAAATTGTAAAAAGAAATAAATAAAATGCATACTTAGCATAACATTTATAATGTTAGTCCCCGGATGGGGTGCCACGTAGCACATGGTGGCCACATAACATGCGTTTAAGCATAGCCATAAATATGGCAGCTTGGCTCCCATTCCCTCTCCATTAATAATGGGAGCTCACCTTAACTGGCTGTCAAGAGTCGAAGGACAACTCCGCGTGAGCAGAGTGAAAACAATGAAATTCAATGGATGGGGGGCGATAAAGGGAGCAGTCATGTCACTCCTCCTCGATATCATACAACAATGCACCAACCTAAACCATTTCTCCCTTGACCTACACTAGGCAAGCAACTCAGTGCTCTAGGGCATCCACTGCAGAACCTTTTGCAAGATATCCATTTGCATTACTTCCTCGATGCCATGGGAGAGAGGCAGGCCGCGTTGCATCCCTGGCTAGCATAGTTTTGTCGCATGACAAATGAAGTGGTAGCTGCTAGAGAGGGCACTCTCCATATCCCACACTCAACGCTCTGAGGAATCTCACAGAGGAGGGATGGTTAGCTCGCCTTGAATGGCTTACGTGGAGGAAGTAATCCTAGAGAAACCCATATAGATCCCTCTGAAGTCCCTTTTCTTCACTATGCCAGAGAATTGGCAACCCCAAAGAAATTTCTCTGCAGAAGATGCTACACTAGCCATCGTGGCATGCCAATTCACTAGCACCATGGAAGAGGGGGCAGAGGAGGTTCACATCTGCATCGTGGAGGAGGAATTACTCCACCTTTCCTCTCAGGAAGCCTACTTCTATAAGACTATGAATTATCCAGTGTCGCAGCAAAGTATGGGGACCCGGGGAAGGAGAAGGACGCATAGGAATGGCGCCCGGGAAAGGAGCACAGGGATGGTGGATAGGACATAGTGTCGACTGCTACAGGTGAGGTTGTGGAGGGTCCGGGTGGCACGATGGTGGAAGGTGGCGAGGTCTTTGTGCCACCTCCTATCTCGATTGTACCAGAACCATGAACAATTGGAATTGGTGTTTGATCTGCAAAGCTAGATGACAGATCAGATCTACTATGGCACACTCATGCACCAACACATCAATATGATGTATGAAGCATTCTCCAACACACCAGTGGGGAAAAAATGTCCGATGTGTGCAAGACCATTTGTCATGTCGACTCGGAGCGGACCACACAATGGAGACCTTGGTGAAGCTACTTCTAATGCTAATGGGTAATTACATGGTCTGGAGTTATTTTTGGTTCTGGTTAGATGTCAGTCCTAACTCTTTCTGGTTCAGTTCCAAGTCCAATCTAGTTTTCATTCCATTTTTACTGTTTAATGTAAAGACTATAGGCCGCCACCTGCCCTGGTTTCCTTTTGGCAGGGAAGATGGTGGATGTCCTTTTTTAGACATGGACATCCCAGGCTGCCAACTATCTTGGTTTCTGCTAATTTGGAGAAACTATTGGCATCCTAGCAATAGGTGTTTGTTTTGTATGGATAAGATATAATGGGATATGCCTCTCTCTTTATTTACAAAAAATAAATAAATTATAATGTTAACTAAAAAGGGGAATTTACTTATTACTTAATGAAAACCAATTTACAAGTTGAATGATAAACAATGGGAATGTTCATCCCACTATTGAAATTCTTTCATAGTAAGCAGAAAGAAATTGAAAAGTGCTAGTGATGCAACCAGAAAGAGATAGAGGCCATATTCGGTAAGTATCATGTAGGTATAAAGGATATAAAGTTGAGACATTTGAAAATAAATTGTGAGAAGAGAAGTTCTTAAGTCAAGTGATTGTAGAGCATGGAATGGACCATAATGGAAAACTTAGCCTTGACTCGAGGATGCTCACTAAAGCATGGCCAAATTATTCTTGTAGGTAGAAAGCATATGTACCTCGACTGGGATAAGAGAATCATATAATCGACATTTACCTTGTCAAGATCTAATCTTTATGACCTAACAAGAAGATAACTAATTAAGATTGGCGACAAAAGAAACCTTAAAATGTTTTCCCCATGTAATGATCACATGACAATATCTTAGTCAATATTCCTAGGCATGGAAAACTTTTGTGATGACATGTGTGTGGTATTAATCGAGCTGGAATGATAATCAAGTTAGTAGTAAATGGGTTATAATTGTCAATATATTTCTGGTGGGATTATATGCACGGATTAATGATATTATATAAATCTCATTATTAGAATCACTTAACAAAAAAACAAAACAAAAAACCCTAACAATAAGCTAATGTTTTGATCGGTAGTCAACCAACAAGCTATACTTTAAATATGGGAATCCTATATGGATCTTGGGAAGAATAACTTGGTAAGAGGTGTGTGTCTTAATATTAACTAAATCACAAGTTTCAAGTTTGAGTTACCAAAGTAGTACTCAAACATGGAGTGCCAAAGAGGGAACCCACAAGGGGCCAAAACATTGCACTATGCAACCAATGGTAATAACATTTTAGTTTGGACACGATGGAGGTCTGCTAAATAGGGGTAGCCAATTAATGTATTAATAGCCTCAAAACATATCTAAACAAGTGAAGGTATAGTAGGACTAGTATATCACTTGATCGGCTACCTAGGAGGATGTAGATAGGATACGTCAAGATCATCCCACACTTTTTACCACAACCTTAGGATTATGTTTCCCAAAGCATGGGTGTATGCAATGCTCATTTTAACTTAGAAAACTCTAATTACTTGTGGCCTAGTCGTATCTTCATTGTTTATTATCCATGGAACACTATTAATGATACACTTTAATTTTAAGACATATGAATCTATGTGAATCTCAATTCTATGAATGTTTAACGTTATTTGAATTATGATGGATATTATGCAATCTATTTATAACTTGAAAATTTTGGCATTTAAAGTTGTTGGTATGTGGATACAGGACTGAGATTATGATTAAATGCATTCACATGATGATAATGCATGGATATGTATGAGTTGTGTTATAGTCTAATATGCAGGTCAAGAGGCTATGAAATAGCAAAAGAATAACGATGATAAAATATTGATGTCGTGAACATCGTCCAGGAAACAGTATGGTCTAAATTTTGTATGTGAAATTATATTTCTTCAATTGCATTGCTATGATATGTGGACACGTGCAGGTTTTCAGGTGGCGAGACTGCGTAAAACTGAATATACAATGACAAAATTCCCAGCAACACAGTGCCACTATATGTTCCATGGTAGGGTGTTGACCCTAGTTATATTAGGAGGGGTGGAGGCATTTCCCACCGTGTATCCTCTGAAACCTAGAGTCATGGGAGGATGATGTTAGCTCACACTCCCCTAGACGTGTGATGATGACTGTCACTTGTTTGCTGGGGAATCTTGTTCAAGAGAGTTGACACTACCTCTTACGAGTTCTATTTGGAGTTAGGTCAATATAATTGATGCTCCAAGATAGTCAAGTAGAGGAAGGATAGGGATGGAAGATGGAAGTATATTAGGGAGGAAGGATGACTATAAGTAGTTGAGAGTGTGTGGGGATTTCGCCTTAAGGTAGAATTTCTTGATTTCCTCATTTTTTTTTAAAATATGTGTGTGTGTGTGTGTGTGTGCGCACGCTTAACTGAACTACAATTATCTAAGTGATTTTTTCTTATGCTAAATTATTATAATTGAGGGATTTCGCAAACATTTAATTAGTCTACTATATTTTATGAAATGAATGGTCTTGTTGATTGGATTGGATGCTTACAAGAATTACATTAGGAGTGACAATTATTATCATTAGTGCATGTGTGAGTCATGTATGTGCTAGCTACACATGCATGCCTTGCACATGTACACTAGTATGTATAATTGTTTTAAATTGATGATGTTGATTATTTGATGTGGATGCATGAATCACGTGTCGTTACCCTTGTATTGTAAATTACTCTAACTTTGGGTTGAAGTTTCTTGAAGGGTGGGTGTATGTAACAACCCAAATAGATTAATTTTTATCATAGTTTTTAATTTAAATATAATTAATTATTAAAATATATTAAATGAGACTTTTATTATTTTATTATTAAAAGGTGGGTGAAGTAATTAATGGGGGGATAAGGTTGTTGGGGAATTAATGGGGGGATAAGGTTGTTGGGAAATTAATGAGGGGTATTTGAGAGAGGAGGATAAGGAAGAGAGGAGGGGACTTGGAGAGGGGTTTCATTTTGCATTGGAAATTTTATCCAAGAGGTGAAGGAGGAGGTAAATGGGGAAAACAGGGCATTTAGGAAACTCTGACAAAGGACTTTTTTTGCTGGGAATTTTGGGCCCAGGGGCCAGGAAACCGCAAGGATTCCTAGATCTAGGGAGTCGGAGAGGTTGTTCCTAGTTGGTTGGGAGGTTAATATTCAGTTGGGGAGTTTGGGCAAGCTCAAGAACAAGAGAACCATGGACTAAATCAACTAATCTGCAGGTAGAGGTACGTATTTTGTGCATTTTATGCTGTTATTATGTTGTTGTAAAGAAAATCATGAAAGGAATTCCTTGAAATAAATTGAATTTATTTATGCAAGAAGATGAATAGATTTTTTTATTTTTTTTAGGCTTGTATGAAAGGCCTTACATTTAGAAATCGTTTGAAGAATCAATTTGATGGAAAAGTTGAAAATAGAGGCCTTCCCATGATTATGGGTCCAGGTGATTGTCTTAAGAAGTATGAAGATAATGAATAGAAATCTTGGGTGGTTTTTTTGACTAAGGTAATTCAATTCAAGAACCAGAGCAAGTTGTAGTTAATATGCCATAAGGAATGAAAAGGAAATCCATATTTTATGAGCTCCCTTACTGAAAGGATCTATTAATATATCACCTATTAGATCCTATGTGCATCTTAAAAAAAGTTCCAGATTCTATATTCGACATATATTAGAAAAAGAGAAGGACACCTTGTCTTCGAGGAGAGATATTACTCTTTTGCGTACCAAAATTGATAGTAGACATTTGTGGCCAAATGGGGAAAATGAAACATGTGTAGAATCTCCATGGATTTTGAAAAAAACGAGCTATACCAACTAAAAAATATCATTCGTTTAATAAGGACACCTACTGGCTATGGGTCATCATTGGATAAATATTTTATAGTTGATGGACATATCATAGGATTTGAAACACATGATTTTCATAATTTTATGAAGGTATTATATATTATCATTTAAGTTTTACTGGTAACATTGATTAAGTGCTAAATATATTTTGATATTCTGTTGTGTGAGAAAAATTACTAATGATATTTGGTAAATGTGTTTGATAGCATATCATTCCATTGGAAATTAGGGGGGATTCATGTCTTACTGTTGACTTAAGTAATGACATAAGTCGATTGTTAGCATTTACAAGGTATGTGGTATGAAATGTTCATGTGTGAGAGACATAGATATACTATATTCCATTTTATTTTTTCACTAAAGGTTCATTCTAATTTACTGTTCTTATATTAGGTGGGTGACCTCCATGGAGATCCACGAATGTGAAGTACCAAAATGGAAGAAGGAAATTGAAGAAATTGTATGTGTATTTGAGAAGGATCTCCCTACAAGTTTCATGGACCTACAAGTCCATTTACTTATACACCTAGTTGATGACATTGAATTGGCGAGTGTCATATCAACGAGTTGGATGTTTTTCTTTGAGAGGTATATGAAAAAGCTAAAAAAAATATGTCCGATAAAAGGCACATCCAGAGGGTTGTATGGATGAAGGGTATGTATTGATGAAGAATTTTTCTTCCTATGTGAATTACTTGGTAATTATTTTGAATATGGGCCATGCTTCTGGGATGAAGAACAAGCATCATATATTATTGATGGAGAAATACTACAATCTAATGGTGTTCAAGTAGAAATTAGTAAGTAAATTCATGATCATTGTGGTTGTTTTTCTTGCAATCATTAATTTTCTCTGTAATTTATTTGTCAAATTAACAACATAACATTTGGAGTTTGAAATACACATGTTGACATGTAATAGGTGTAGATGAAAGTTCTATACTCAACAAGTTCATTCTGTACCACATGAAATTTATGAACAAATGGATTGATTTGTATGATAAAAAGAGAGAAGAAGTGTTAGAAGCAAGAAGACAGTTTAAGATATCAAACCTAAGGAATACTCCACTTCCCACTAATATGCTTGGGGAATGGGACAGAGATTTCACACTAGAATGGGTTACTGAACAAATTCAAAATCGAATAGAAGATTCAAGTATAGATTCAAATAGAACAGAAGATGAAATCAACATGTGTAGAGGATGTGAAAGAAAGGTATGGTTGGAATTTTACAAAATGTTGTTTCCTTACAATTTTGACACTATTAACTATTTCAATATTCGTCATTATATTTCTTTTCACTTAAATAAATGGTCCTTCACATGAGAGTCAATATCCTGCAATGTGGACATATGGACGACATTATCGTGTAGAAAGTGTACATGTAAGGATATGATCCTTTGGTTATGGCATCATGGTTGATTTCAAGCAATCCAGTCGAGCAAGCTCAAAAGATAAGAATATTATTGAAGGGAATCTACAATATGTTGGGAAAATCTAAGAAATTATTGAGTTGGATTACCACTCTTTTAAATGTTATATTTTCAAGTGTAGATGGTATGAAGCATTTGAGAGGACATGAAGACATGATACCCATAGTGGAATTTTTTCTATATATTCCTCGTGGTTCCTACCGGAAGATAAGGAGCCTTATGTTCTACCAAATCATTGTGAGCGGGTATTTATTTAACTCAAATAAGAAGTGGTAGTGATCATTAATCTATTAATTCATAGTTTATTGTGATAATGTATATGTGTCTATTAATCCATAAAAATTTGATAGCATACATCTAAGATATGTATGTCGTTCATGTGCAGGTATTTTTCTATGAAGATACTTTGGACTTGAAATGGATATTTGCAATATATTATGGTCCAAGATTAAGGCATATATTTGATGATGCATTCGTGGATACTGAGAAAAATAATGATGGCCAACAAATGAGAGAGATGGTGATCAAAATCTGGACCAGGGGTCAAATTTTAGCCCAAAAGTCGACGTTCTCGGAATTGCCTCAAATCGGATGTGAGGGTAGACCTCGTCGTCACGAACCCAACGCAATTTGTTTCGTCTCAAACGGACATCGGGAGCGAAAGATATAGCGATCTGTTCGGAAAGTCAAACAGGGAAAAAAGATGCTGACTGTACCTGTCCGTACAGTCCGTACGGACACGTGGCAGGGCCGTACCATCATGTTGACATGGAAGTTGGATGATGTGTCACGTTTTTATTGGTTGGTGGTTGTCCAATCGGGTGATGGCACGTGTCCGTTTATGGGCAAATAATATGAGGACACGTGGCCCAATCGGAGGGTGCCACGTGTCCCCTCATTTTTGGCTATTTGGTTTTTGGTTTAAAAGTTCGGCGGCTGTGGGATTCGAACCGGCAACCTCCCCTTTTGCAAAGCCTTAACACAAGTCCGCTAATCAAGTTGCCGCCATTCACTCCTTGTGAAGAATATGGGTTATATTATATTTAACATTGATATTGGTGTTGAGCGGAAAGGGGGGCGGGCCGGGGCATAGCCCCGACCCGTGGTTCCATTGAATCAGCATATGACCCTGTCATATTATGTTGCACGCACAGGTTAATACCACAAATATTTATGTTTAAACATATATGTATATATGGCGCCCGTTTAATATTTGTGCGCGGTTTGATAAACGGTTATATTATATTATATAACCATATTACAAAGTGTGTCCGCG
>ML792588.1:362844-381413 GCA_009831015.1 Picea engelmannii
GTACTGTCTCCAAAAGAGTGATTTTGAGAAACTGACAAGTGTAACTTTCTTCATGAAAATGATCTTAAAGAAGAGCTAGATCTTCTATCACCATGTCATTATCATGTCATCATCTTGATAACCAAAAATGAGGATAACACATAGGGATAAGCTTAGTTTAGATATTTGCCTCAAAATTATGATAAGGTAAAATATCACTCAATCTCCAGTGGTGTGGACTGTAGTCTACTTGTTTCTCAGGGACCAAAAGTCTAGTACTATCCTAAGACTGGCAATCAATCTCTTGGATTTGGAGGCAATCATATCAAGGATGAAGCTTGGAAGAAAACCAATTATTCCAACAAATTCGGGATATCCTCACATCCTTACTGTAGGTGGTGAAGGGAATTTATGGGATCAATAGAATATTAACCCCACATTGAGTACACCATCCAATTTCTTCAGGAACGAGTTCAGATTTGTTAGAGTAAAAACAAAGGAATTCCTCTAGAGAGAATCACAATCAATAAAACCCAAATCCAATTTCATAAGGACTTGCATCACCAATAACCAAAGGACAAATATTATCCAAGAAATTAAGTAGAACTCCAAACAATACCAAGTTTAAACCACCCCTTCACTCGTAGTTAGACACAAGTCTCCAGATAAAAATTTAATCTGTAAACTATAAAATTTTGTTTTAATCTAGACAGAAGATGAGAGATAGGGATGTATCTTAAGGCATACTCAATCAAATTGCATAAATTGTATACCAGGTGGAGCATTCAGAATACCTAAAAATACAATGTAGGCATTGATGATTACACAAAAAAATGACATTCAAATCGTTGTCAGACATTCATATATACAAATCATTGTCTGTATAAACACAATGTCATTCATTATTATTACGAATCATTGTCATACACAACAACAATTACCATGCAGTCATACAAAGTCATAAGTTCACTATCATACACAGTCACAAATTCTTTGTCTATCATATATTATAAATTCGTTGTAATTGTTATTTCAAATGAAAATTTCAAATGTTATTTGAATGCAAGTCAAATCGCCGTAGTAAAATAAAATCGTTATTCATATGCTAATCAAACCAAATGTTGATCAATGCAAATCAAGCACAATAGTAATAATAAAATCGTTATTCAATACTAATCAATCAAATGTTGATCAATTCGTAACTAAATCGTTGTGTAAATCCATAACTAAATAACAATAAAATCCATAACTAAATCAATGTGCAAATAACAATAAATAACCTTTCTAACAATGAGAGCGTAGGCACATTTTGCACTCCAAGTAATACCCACGCAATCATCACACAGTCATCAGAGATATGAAAATGCAAAGCAAAGAAGTGGAAACACAAAGCAATGAAGTGTTAATCCAACAAGATATTTGGAGCGCAATGAAGTGGAAACGCTAGGTAAAGTGAGGTTTAAAACAATGTATAAACACACGGTGAAAACTCAAGTAAAAAGAGAGGGTGTCGAGATTACAACTCAAGGGAAAACACAGAGGAACTCGCTGCAATAAACGTTGGGCAGAAGAATTATCCTACACTTATTATCCATGCATAGGAAAGCAGGGAATTTGAATCTAAATATTTAACATCGGAGTGAAATACAGTCGATTCGACTCCTGGCCGACTGCTTAGGCACAAAATAATAACTTAAAGGATCAAGGAATAGAGGATAAAAACACAAATCTGCATCCAGATCTTCTATGTGGAGAAGCAAATAATGAAATAAAAGTGCAATTAAGGAATAAATAAAATGTAGGAAGGAGATATAAGAGCACATGCAAGGTTTTGAGTCTGGGGATCATTCTGGCCATGTGCAATGCACAATCACTCAGAATTAAAGGATACCGTGGATAACAAAGGTTCTTACTAAATGAATCAAGCAACAAGGGAATTACAATTTTCGTAGAAATGCATGCGCGAGGAAAGCTCATGGAAATGAAATCCTCATCTGAATACAGTAAAATTAACAAGTGTAAATTAAATTCATTGCAAGTAACAACTTTAACAGGTGTACCTTAGCGAAATGTGAATTCTTCAAATTCATTTTCGTATGCACACTCCATCTAGCTCCCGCTTGCCAACCGATGTGATCTCACCAGTACCTCTCAGCCAATGCTAGGGGTACTCTTCTTCCCCTTGAGCCCCCCGAGCCAAAAAGGGACCACACACACAATACCAGAGAATGCTAGCACCCAACTCGCCTCACAAGGTTGAGCTACCACTCGTTACCCGATCTGGGTATCCCAACTACCAAGAGAGATAGTTCAGTCAAGATAAAATTCCAGTAGCGTAACATTTCGCAAGATAGACGTGTCCACACTCTTCCTCCTCCATCATTTTTATAGAGTTTTCTTATTCATTAGTTTCCAAAAACCCTCATTTGATTCCTTTTTCATTTAATTAATTTCGAAAAACCTCCCTTGTACACGTCACCCGATCCCCTAGCTGCACTAGAAAATCAATTTTATTAATTAATTAAATATTCCTATTTCCCCCACGCACCTAAAAGCATTCCTAAAAATGTTCATCGATGTCCCATTATTGCCTTAAAATTCTTAAATGACTTATGCCTTACTTAATTCCTAGTTGAGTTCATAAATAGAAAGTTCCAAAGGAAAGATTCCTTACTAAGTTAGACATTCAACTATTTCTTTAAGTTTCCCATTTTCTTTAAGTTTCCCTTTTTCTTTAAAGTTTCCCCCTTTTTCCTTTTTAACTAAAAAAACTCAATTTAGCAAGTGTAGATAAAAACAACCATTTACCCTTTTTCATTTTTAACTAAAATCAATTTAGCAAGTGTAGATAAAAAAAACCATTTACCCTTTTAATAAATTTAATCCTCCATTATAATTTTTTTACTTTAATACTCAAGTTTGAATTTCTTACCCCCCTTCTTGTTACATGTTTATTTAGTTTTTCTTTATCCACATGTTCTTCTTAGATATAGGTTTTAATTTCACTGAGCTAGACGACAATTTTTAAGGGAAAATTTCTTATTAAACTTTACTTATCATGCCATTCATTTTAAGGCCGACCAGTTCCTAAGGAGAAATAATTTTCTAGGCACTAGGTTTATTAACTTATCATAGTTAAAATCATGATGTGCCCTCCAGGGTGAACTATGTGCTCCAAGGGTGCCACTCGCCTCCTTCTGTTTTCTTTGCGCTATGTGCCCTTCAAGATGCACTACGTGCTCCAAGGGTGACACTCACCTCTTTCCGTTTTCTTTGCTCGACGTTCCCTTCAAGATGCACTACGTGCTCCAAGGGTGCCACTCGCCTCTTGATTAAATTTGGTAGATGTCAAACCCCTGGAGTCAATACTCCACTAGGTGATCTTGTGGGAGACTAAGGGCCTCTAAGGAATAAGTCCCCTACCTTATTGCACGCCCCTTTGAAAGATTGTGAGTGAATGTCATAGTCTACCCTCACAACATCCTGGGTCTTCTCAAACTAGGTAATCATTAACCTACAATTCGATCCATGATGGGAGTGCTAGTAGGTTGTGGTAGGGTCATTGCCACACCTCTCCCTCAATGTCTTTGGTTGTCGTGCATGACCCCTCTACTCCAAATGTGAGTCTGGTTGGCAAGCTATCATCATCCTGCATCCATCAATGAATCATGTCAGCAATAATAATCAATCATCATAACATATAATCATATGTACATATGTCACATCAACAACATTCAAACCCTAATAGTCCACTCCCTGAATCGATATGGAGTCCAAGGGGTTTCATCGATGCCTCTACATCCTCAATGTCTAGAGTCCTACACACTCAGGAGAACCCAGTCAATAGCACATGTCTATGTAAATACAACAAAATAACATATCATCAAATCCACAATATCCCATAATCATAATCAAAACAACCAATAGTATAATAACCTGGACCACTTGCATGCAAGTGTCCTCAAAGAATAAGTCTGCTCAGTGCACGCAAGGGCGGGATGTTACATACACCCCATATTGTTTTAAACTTCGTCTTGAAGTTTCAAAGTATGTAAGTACTGAAATAAAGTGTATCATAATATCATAGGTCTAGCTATCAAACAAAAATGGAAACTATTGACACATATCATATGCGTCCTCCCAAGTCGTCGAGTGTGGACTATAGTTTTCCCACTATACCTTGACCTGATCTACTATTGGACATCGTAGTTGTTGAATGCGATGGTCCAGGATGGGGATTGGCTCCACCGTAAGAGCACCCTCATCTGATACCTATAAGGTTCTCATGTCAATAACATGTTTAGGATCACTAACATAATGTCTCAAAACAAATATGTAAAAAACATCATGCATACGCCTCAAAGAATCAGGCAAGGCTAGTCGATAGGCCACAGGATCCTTCCTTTCCACAATCTTGAAGGGTCCCATGAACCTAAAAGAGAGTTTATCACCCTTTCCAAACTTGATTGAACTTTTATGTGGTTTCACCAGCAAGAAGACTCAATAGCCAACCTCATAACTACGATCAACACAATGCACATCGACATAACTCTTCTGCCAATCATGCACTTCCTTGATCCTTTGTTGTATTGTTTGCATTTGATATTCCATTTATTGGAATGCTTCCGGTCCAACCATGACCCTATACTCAAGTCGATCCGAACTCAAAGGCATCCGACATGGTCACCGGTAAAGAAACTCGAAAGGCGCCAACTTAATGGTTCTTTGATAACTGTTATTATATGAAAATTATACCAGATTTGGTTTGTTCATGTGGTCTGTCTATCTATCTCCGGGTGATACGCGGTACTAAAGTTAAGTTGGGTTCCCAAGTCCTCTTGGAAAACAGTCCAAAATCATCATGGAAACACCGACCCTCTATTGGATATAGTCCTCTTAGGCACGCCATGCAGCCTCACAATCTTATAGATGAAAACTCTAGCTATGTCAGGTGCCTGATACATCGTATGCACATAAATAAAATGAGTACTCTTCATCAGAGTGTTGAATACCACAATAATCGAGTCATTTCTCCTTGTCGTCAGTGGCAATCCAACAATGAAATCCATCAAAATGACCTCCCATTTTGATTTTGGAATAGCGTGTGGTTGTAGTAGTCCTGTCAGATGTCTATGTTCAGTATTCACTTGCTGACATTCTAGACATCTCACCATGTAGTTGACTAATTATTACTTCATTCCTTTCCAGACGAATAAGGGTTTAAGGTATTCCCTAATCTTCGTGACTCCAGGATGAGCCATGTACACTGCTCTATGAGTCTCATTTAGGATCAAACTCCTCAACTCGTCATTGGGTGGTAGGTAAACTCGACTTTTAAATATCAATAATCCGTCGTTGTCCAAAGTAAATCCTTCAAATTTTGGTACCATCATTGTGTTTTGTCTGATAAAATCCTTGACCTCTTTGTACCAGTCATCTTCGCGCTATAAAGTTATAATATTTTCATGTAGATTCGTTTGAAGAGGAATTACCAAAAATATGCACAATTTTTGACTTAACACATCAACCACTCTGTTCCATATTCCCTTTATGTAAGTAATCTCAAAATCGTGCTCGCTAAGCAATTCTGACCAACTTCATTGTCACGCATTCAAGTCTCTTTGCGTAAAGATGTGTTGTAGTCCACAGTGGTCCATTTTTAGTTCAATTTTTCATCCAATAAGGTAGTGTCTCCAAACTCTCAAGGCATAAAAAATGGCTAACAAATCCAAATCGTTCATCGCATAGTTCTCCTCATGCCTTCTCAACTTTCTCGAGATTTAAGAGATCACTCGACCGTCTTGCATCAAGACTCCGCCTAAGCATTCCTTGAATGCGTTAGTGCATACCGAGAAGTCTGTGTCTATGTCAGGTACCTTTAGCATAGGTGTTGTTGTCAACAACTCCTTGAGCCTCTGAAATGCCTCCGTGCATTTCTCGGTCCAAAAAAACTTCTTTCTCTTCTTCTGCAATTCTGTGATCAAATTTGCTATCCTTGAAAAACCCTCGACGAACCGTCGATAGTATCCCACTAAACCCATGAAGCTACGCACTTTGGGGACATTCACCAAAGAAGGCCATTCCTTAATAGTCTTGACCTTTGTTGGATCCACAGTGATACCTTCGCCAGATATGACATTCCCTAAGTAATGAATCTTTGATTGATAAAACGAGCATTTAGACAATTTCCCCTACAATTTTTTTCTCTCGTAGACACTGCAGTACCAAGCGCAAGTGCTCATCATTCTCCTCCATGGTCCAAGATTAAATCAAAATATTGTCAATGAATACTTGGAATAACATGTCCAAGCATTCGCAAAACACACCATTCATCAAACTCATAAATACACCTGGGGCATTCATCAGCACAAATGTTAAAACTATAAACTTGTAATGTCCAAACCTCGTCTTAAAGACAGTCTTAGGGATGCTGTCCTCCTTGATCTGTAACTGGTGATACCTTGATCTCACGTTGATCTTTGAAAACACCATTGCACCCTTCAACTGATCAAACAAATCATCAATCCTTGGCAACAGATACTGATTCTTGATCATTTCCTTGTTAAATTGACGATAGTCAATGCAGAGTCTCCACAACCCATCCTTCTTTTGTATGAAGATAACAGGCACACCCCATGGTCACACACTTGGATGTATAAGTCCTAGGTCCAGCAACTCTTTCAGTTTCATTTTCAACTCCTGTAACTCCGGGGTCGACATTTGATAAGAAGTTCATGCTATTGGTTTAGTCCCCAGTTTTAGGTCTATGGTAAATTCCAAATCCCTCTTTGGTGGCATCCCAAGTAACTCCTCAGGGAAAACATCGGCAAACTCTCACACCACTGGAAGGTTTTCTTGAACTTCTGCTATTCCCTTCTCGTTTAATGCAAGGATCACATAAATCTTACATACCTTCTGCATGCTCTTCCATAGCTGCAAGGAAGAGATGAACCTCAGGGAGACTCCTTGGTTTCGACCCACAATCACACGTCTTTGTCCCTCGTCATCGACCAAGCTCAACCATTTCGTCTTACAATTGAGTATCACCTGATGCGATTCCAACCAGTCCATATCGATCATGGCGTCATAAGATCCTAAAATCATGACGTATAGGGTGGCCCTAGTTACAAACTCTCCCAGGTTAAGTTTACAACCCATAACCTTCCCACCAAACTTCTGTTTGGCTCCCGAATCCAATTCTACAAAGCTAAACTCATCCTGTTCGACTGCCTTTACCTTAATTCTTTTTAGTGCTGCCCCATAAATGAAACTCTCTATAGCACCTGGATCTATCAAAATAATAAGGGTTTGGTCAATGACGTTACTTGATGTCTAGAGCACAGTCAATTGGTGCTTTGTCTGGCGGTTATTCACCGTTGCAAGAATCTGATGGGCCTTGCCCAAATCTCCCATGGTAGTGGGTCCGACCGATCTAGATTCTCTAGTCCTGTCCACTGGGTAGTCACATTGGTAATGTGGTTCCCCACATGTCCAACACCCTTTTTTTCATCCAATACTTATGATACCCAAAGTAGAGGTTGACGGCCCACCTGCCTGAAACCCTGGTTTTTTCTGCTGAACATGCCTAAACTATTGTTGTTGCGATCAATGTTGATGTCGGTGTCGTGGTCCTCAGTAAGGAGTCCACTGTTGAGGCGTTGGTTTCTGAGGTGTAATGAGAGTGGATCCTCTCTGGAATCCACGATATATTGGTGAATGTCTAGCTAGTTTCTGATGTTGTTGCGCACCAGAAGATGCCTATCCCACTGGTCTTGCTAGAGTCCTGCTCTAACCCCTGCTGATAAGCTCCTCCTCTACTATGAGGGTCTTCTGAATGACATCATGCAAGGTTTGAGGCATCAGAATCCTAACCTTTGCATGAATGTTGACATTAAGTCTAAACACGAACTTGTTTACCTTAAGTTTCTTAGTATTCAAGTGTAGAGTATACCGAAGAAGCTCCAAAAAATGGGCCTCATACTCGAGCACCATACAACCACACTGTCACAAGGCATTGAACTCATTGAGATGATGCTCAATGAATTCCTTAGACAGATACCTTTCCAGGAACTGTTCCTCAAACAATTCCCATGACATGCCTTCAACTACCATGTTCAATTGCAGTAGGAGTTTTTTCCACCATAGAAGAGCGCTCCCCTTCAGTTGAAAGACCGCCATGAGAACCTTCATTTTGGAGGTAGAGTCGTGAATTGAAAATCACATCGCCATATTCTCCAACCATGCCTCAACGGTTGCGTCGTCCAGGGCACCAAAGAACTTGGGAAATTTAACCTTCTCAAGTTTGCGGTGAAAGTTACCAATACCGACCAGAGCGCTTTGTGGACCCTTAGGGGTATAGGCGCCCTAGCCTTAACTTAGTACACATGGTTTTTCCAGGCCTCTATCAAATCCCTGGAAGCACCTTGTCAAACCCAACGCATCCCCGCAAAAATTTTCTCATGCTCAAGACATGTTCTTCTCCTTGGAGGTTAGACCACTCTGGCATGAGTGCTACTGGAGGTGTCAGGCCTCCTCCCCTGGCACCACGTTGTGAACCTTCGTGGTGTCCTCTAACAATGAGTGAATCATGGACCGATTAAAGTTTTAATTTAAGTGTTTACTTCAGTGGAAGGTGTGGGTATCCACAGTCACAGGGTTGAAACCACTCTGATAACATATGTAATGACCTCATCATTATGACAACATACGACACGTAACAAGTGCTAAAAAATTTCCCCCTTTTTTGTTTTTCTATTGTAGTAATAAATGTCATGGAAAGTAAATATTATCCTTTCAATTAGATGGGTATCATGGTTTTTGGCATGGTACCTTAGACATATTTTTTTAACCATAAGGAAGTCCACTTTACTTAGTTCCCAACAATTAAAGTATAGATATACACAATCCTGAGGACCCAACTACGTACTTGACCGTGTAAGTAGGTTTGAAAAAAAAACAAAAGCTTGTGTGGGAACCAATTTATTAAATAATATTTTAAGACGGAAATAGATAAGTAATATTGACAAGTAATTTTCATGGTAAGTAATTTATTAAAAATATTTGACAAGTAATATTTTTAAGATGATATTTCTTCTTGACTACAACATGACTACAACATCTAATCATTCCTTTAAATTCAGTGGTGGTGTACTATGTATTAATCAATATTAGTGAAAATAGAACCGAGTCCTTGTACTCTCAATTTTAACCATAAACGATACCATAATAATATCAATACCGGTAGCAAAATACATGCATGGGGTGCTTTTACCATATATCGCTTTAACAATTTGGTTGGAAATGACCGGAATAAGATTTGTAGAACAACAAGAAGTACACGAAATATTTCAAGACATCTATGCGATAGGGATAAGCATAGTTTAGAGATTTGCCTCAAAATTATGACAGGGTAAAATCTCACTCAATCTCCACTCGTGTGGACTGTAGTCTACTTGTCGCTCAGGGACCGAAAGTCTAATACTATCCTAAGACTAACAATCAGTCTCTTGGATTCGGAGGCAATCCTATCAAGGAGGAAGCTTGGAAGACAACCAATTATTCCAGCAGATTTGGGATATCCTCATATCCTTACTCTTGGTGGCGAAGGGAATTTATGGGATCAATAGAAGATTAACCCCGCATTGAGTACACCATCCAATTTCTTCAGGAACGAGTTCAGACTTGTCAAAGTAAAAACAAAGGAATTCATCTAGAGAGACTCACAATCAATACAACCCAAATCCAAGTTCGTAACGACTTGTGTCACCAATAACCAAAGGAAAACTATTATCCAAGAAATTTAGTAGAAATCCAAACACTACCAGGTTTAAACCACCCCTTCACTCGTAGTTAGACACAGGTCTCCATATACAAATTTAATACATAAACTATAAACTTTTGTGTTAATCTAGACAGAAGATGATATATAGAGATGTATCTTAAGGCGTACTCAAACAACTTGAATAAATCGTATACCATGTGGAGCATTCAAAATACCTAAAAATACAAAGTAGGCATTGACAATTACACAAAAAAAAAACGATATTCAAATTGTTATCAGACATTCCTATATACAAATTGTCTTCTGTATAAACAAGCAGTGATTCATTATTTATAAGAATTTTTGTCATACATAGCAAAAATTACCACACAGTCATACACAGTCATAAATTCGTTGTCATACATAGTCATAAATTCGTTGTCTATCATATATTATAAATTCGTTGTAATCGTTATTTCAATTGCTATTTCAATGCTATTTGCTTTATTTGTTTTAATTGAATTTCAAATGCTATTTGTTGTAATCGCTAATTCAATTGCTATTTCAAATGCAAATTTCAAATTCTATTTGAATGCAAGTCAAATCGTCGTAGTAAAATAAAATCTCTATTGAGATGCTAATCAAACCAAATGTTGATCAATGCAAGTCAAGCACAATAGTAATAATAAAATCGTTATTCAATACTAATCAATCAAATGTTGATTAATCTGTAACTAAATCGTTGTGTAAATACATAACTAAATAACCATAAAATCCATAACTAAATCATTGTGCAAATAACAATAAATCACATGTCTAACAATGATAGCGCAGGCGCATTGCACACTCCAAGTACTACCCACGCAGTCATCACGCAGTCATCAAAGATCTAGAAATGTAGAGCAAAGAAGTGGAAACATAGAGAAATCAAGTGGTAATCCAACAAGAGATATGGAACACAATGAAGTGGATACACTGTGTAAAGTGGGGGTTAAAATAAGGTGTAAACGCATGGTGAAAAATCAATTAAAATGAGAGGGTGTCGAGATTACAACTCAAGGGAAAACACATAGAAACTCACTGGAATAAACGTTGGGCAGAGGAATGATCCTACACTTATTATCCATGCATAAGAAAGCAGGGAATTTGAATCTAAATCTTTAACACTGGAGTGAAGGACAGTCGATTCAGCTCCTATCCGAGTGCTCAGACATAGACTAATAAATTAAAGGATCAAGGAACATAGGATAAAAACACAAATATGCATCCAGATCTTCTCCGTGGAGAAGCAAATAATGAAATAAAAACGCAATCAAGGAATAAAGAAAATGATGGCAGGAGATACAAGAGTGCAAGAAAGGTTTTGAGTATGGGGTTCAATCTGTCCACGTGCCATACAAAGTCACTCAGAATTAAAGGATATTATGGATAGCACGGGTTCTTATTGAATGAAACAAGTGACAAGGGAATTACAATTTCCGTAGAAATCCATGCGCATGGAAATCTCATGGAAATGAAATCTTCATCTGAATACAATAAAATTAACAAGTGTAAATTAAATTCATTGCAAGTAACAACTTTAACAAGCATACGTTAGCCAAATGTGAATGCTCTGAATTTGTTCTCCCATGCGCGCTTCATCCAGCTCCCGCTTGCCAACTGATGTGACCTCACCAATACCTCCAAGCCAATGCTAGGGGTACTTTTCTCCCCCCTGAGTCCCCTGAGCCACAAAGGACCCATGCACAGAATACCAGAGAATGATAGCACCCAACTCACCTTGCAAGGTTGAGCTACTACTCGTTACTAGAGCTAGCTATCCCAACGCCAATAAGAGAAACTTCAGTCAAGATAAAATTTCAACAGTGTAACATTATGCAAGCGAGATGTGTCCACACTTCTCCTCCACCATTATTTTTATAGAGTTTTCTTGGTCATTAGTTTCCCATAACCCTCATTAGATTCATTTTTTATTTAATTAATTTTGAAAAACCTCCCCCATGCACATGTCGCCCGATCCCCTAGTTGCACCAGAAAATCAATTTTATCAATTAATTAAATATTCCTATTTCCCTCACCCACCTAAAAGCGTTCGTAAAAATGCTCCTCGGTGTCCCATTATTCCCTTAAAATTCTTAAATGACTTATGCCTTACTTAATTCCTAGTTGAGTTCATAAATAGAAAGTTCCAAATGCAAGATTCCTTACTAAGTTAGACATTCAAATTTTTCTTTAAGTTTCCCTTTTTCTTTAAGTTTCCTTTTTCTTTTAAGTTTCCCCCTTTTTCCTTCTTAACTAAAAAAAATCAATTTAGCAAGTGGAGATAAAAACAACCATTTACTTTTTTTCCTTTTTAACTAAAATCAATTTAGAAAGTGTAGATAAAAACAACCATTTACCCTTTTAATAAATTTGATCCTCCATTATAATTTGTTTACTTTAATAATTAAGTTTGAATTTCTTACCCCCCTTCTTGTTACATGTTTACTTAGTTTTTCTTTATCCACATGTTCTACTTAGACCTAGGTTTTAATTTCACTAGGCTGGGCGAAATTTTTTAAGGGAAAAATTCTTATTAAACTTTACTTATCATGACATTCATTTCAAGGTCGACCAGGTCCTAAGGAGGCATAATTTCTAGGCACTAGGTTTATTAGCTTATCATAGTTAAAATCATGATGTGCCCTTCAGGACGCACTATGTGATCCAAGGGTGCCACTCACCTCCTTTCATTTTCTTTGTGCGACATGCCCTTCAAGACGCACTACGTGCTCTAAGGGTGTCACTTGCCTCTTTCCATTTCATTTTCATGACGTTCCTTTCAAGACGCACTATGTGATCCAAGAGTGCCACTCACCTCTTGACTAAATTTGGTAGACGTCAAACCCCTGGAATCAATACTCTGCCAGGTGATCTTGTGGGAAACTAGGGGCCTCTAAGGAATAAGGCCCCTACCTTATCGTCCACCCTTTAGAATCATCATGAGCGATTATCATAGTCTTCCCTTACGACATTGTGGGTCTTCTCAAACTAGGTAATCGTTAGCCTACAGTTCGAGCCATGCTGAGAGTGATAGTAGGCTATGGTAGGGTGGCTACCAAAACTCTCCCTCAATGTCTCTAGTTGTCGTGCATGACCCCTCTACTCCAAATGTGAGTCTAGTCGGTAAGTTATCGTCAGCTTGCATCCATCAATGAATCATGTTAGCAATAATAATAAATCATCATAACATATAATCATATGTACATATGTCACATAAACAACATTCAAACCCTGACAGTCCACTCCTTGAATTGATCTAGAGTCCAAGGGGTTTCATCGATGCCTCTGCATCCTCAATGTCCAGAGTCTTGCACACTCAGGAGAACCTGGTCAATAACACCTATCTATGTAAATACAACAAAATAACATATCATCAAATCTGAAATATCCCATAATCATAATCAAAACAACCAATAGTATAATAACCCAATCACTTGCACGCAAGTGTCCTCAAAGAATAAGTTCACTCAGTGCACGCAAGAGCATGATGTTACAACATCAAGCATCGAGGAAAATGCTTTCATAAGGGGTATGGAATGTTAGGTAGCTAGAGGGGTAGTAGGAGGGCCTAGAGGGCCCATAATGATAATAATGGAGACCATTCAATGTAAGGTGGACTAGTTCCACTATATTATTAAATAAGGCCCACTATGATAGTTAGATATAATAAATGAGTAGTTAGCTATAATAAATGTAAGAGGACTTCTTAGAAGGTTCTACTTCTAGAATATTCCTCCTCTAGAATGTTCTTAGATGATGGTAGCACTATATAAAGGTGTTTAAGAAATGTAATGGGATATGAAGATAAGTATTCTATTTGGAGCATTATCTCATTAGGAGGTTTCTCCCTTGAAGAGGCAATTGAACAGGAGAGGATCCATTCCATAATAGGATCCATTGTATGGTGTTTCCCTACCCTAAGGGTTTGATAGTAATAAAAGATATTTTTCATATTGTTCTTCTATATCTATTATGGTGCTTTTGTATTCAGTTCTTTGGTTCTTAACAAAGTGCCATGAAATTTCAAGAGAGTTTTGAGAAATATTCTATAGATGGAAATGATGAATGATGAAAATGAGACGTCCATCATGAACGCTAATGAAAACATGGATGATATCAAAGAATATGTGGGGGCGTCATACATCCTTAAGTCTTGAAACCCTACCATATTGTCAAGGCATATATCTAGTTTAATAATGTCAAATTTAGATGCATACAAGCATAGATTGAAGAAATTTGAATGTTGGCCCCATTCACTTCTCACTATGCGGGGTTGATGGAATATATTTGTGGTGGGTGTATTGGAAGTTCCATGACATTTCAAGAGAACTCCAAAAAGGATTCTATAGAAGGGAATGACAAATGATGACAATGAGACATGCATGATGAATGTTGATGCAAATGTGGATGATCCCAAATATTATGTGGGGACATCATACATCCTCGAGTCTTTAAACCCTCCCATACCATCAAGGCATGTGTTTAGTCTAACCATGTCAAAGTTCAACATATACAAGAACAAATTGAATAAATTTCAATGTTGGCCCCATTATTGATCATTATGCAGGGTTGGTGGATGACATTTGTGATGAGTTTATTGGAAGTTCCATGAAATTTCAAGAGAGTTCCAACAAAGATTCTACATATGGAAATGACAAATTATGACAATGAGACGTTTGTTATGAATGTTGATGTGAACATGGACAATCTCAAAGATTATATGGGGACATTAGACATCCTTGAGTCTTGAAACCCTCCCATGTCATCAAATCATGTGTCTAGTCTAGCCATGTCAAATTTCCATGAATAGAGGCACATATTGAAGAAATTTCAACATTGGCCCCATTCATTGCTCACTATCCAGGGTCGGTGGAAGACATTTGTGATGGGTGTATTGGAATTTCCATGACATTTCAAGATATGTTTGACCAAGGTCCTACATATGGCAATGACAAATGATGACAATGAGATGTGGAGGATATCAAATATTATGTGCAGGGTCAATGGATGTCATTAATCCTTTGACTAGATATAATCCCTATGCAATTAACCATTAAACTACCTAACCCCTATGCCCCAAATACCTTATCCCTTGACCCTTGATCCCTTAAATTGTAACCCCTAATCCCTTAACCCTTAATCCCTAGACCTAGAATACATAAATCCCCTAATCCCCAAAGCTCTTATCCACTTAATCCCCAACAACTCAACAAATTAACTATTTAGGCACAATATGCATTAAATTGGAAGCCAAATAGGAAGCCAAACTAGAATCTAAAAAGGAATCTAAGTTGGATGCTAACCATGAAGTTGAACTGGAAGCTAAAGTAGAAGCTAAAATGGAATCTAAACTTGAAGCTAAACTGGAAGCTACACTCGGTGCTAACTTGGGCGTGAAATTGGGCGCTAAAGTAGGCGATAAATCAGGCACTAAGTTAGGTGCTAAATTAAGCACTAATAGTTCCTAATTTAGCATCGACTTGTGTTTCTCGGTGAAAATAACACCCAAAATAAAGCCATCCCGATAAATAGCACCGACTTTTGCAAAAAATTGGAGAAAATACATTAAAACAAACAATGGAAGAAAAAAAGGGAGCTAAAAAGGAAGCTAATCACAAGGATTTGTTGTAGTGTGTGTGTGTGTGTGTGTGTGTGTGTCATAACTTTGATTCAAAGAAAAACAATAAACTAGTTAAATACCTCTTGAAGATGTTTTCCTTTGAGTTATTTGAAAATGTATGCTACCAAAAGCTTGAAACTACTTGAAAAATGATTGTTTTTCCTCCCAACCAGCTAGTAATAAAGCCTCTTTGGCTCCCTAGATCTAGGATTCCTTATGGTTTCCTTTCCCTTGAGCCCAAAATTCCCAGCAACCAGCCAACCAATCTCGTATGCAACCAAAATTTCCCAAACCAAATTCCTCTCCAAATTTCATGCTCCTCTCTTTCCCATCCCCCTCCAAATGACCCATTTTCCCCTCTGTATCCTCCCATCCACCCTTTCTTCCTCAACACTCCCCCCCTGACATACCTTATCTCCCTTGAATTTTTCCCCATACTTCATAAATTCCCCACCTACCCCATCACACATAATACTATAAAATAATTATTTCATTTCTTGTTGCATTATTTAATTCATTAATTAAATAATGATCAAATCTAATTAGTTAAATAATCTAATTGAATTAATTAAATTAATTATTTCAATTATTTAATTAACTTGATTACATTAATGAATTAAATTAAATTACTTAATTAAATTGATATTAATTAATCCATTTGGGGCGTTACATACACCCACCCTTCAAGAAGCTTCGTCCCAAAGTTATGATCATTCACAATACAAGGATAATAATAACACGATTCATACATCTGATCTGATAAGTAATATCATTAATTTAATACATTCATGAATACTATTGTACATGTCCAAGGCATGTATGTGTAGTTGGAACATACATAACTCGCACATGTACTAATGGAAATAATTAACAAATCTAATGCAATTACTGTATTCTTCCAATCTAATCAACAATGCAATTAACTTCATAATGATTAAATCAACCATTTACAATAATAACATAATTCTTCAATTATAATAATTTAACAAAAAGCAACATTTACCTAGATAATTGTAATTAAGTTAAGCAATTTTTTTTAAAGAACATGAGAAAGTTAGACACTTCTTCTATAAGATTAAAAACCTACACACTCTCAACTACTTTTAACACCCTGCCTCCCTAACCTACTTCCATATTCCATCCCTATCCTTCCTTTGTTGGAAAATCCTGGAGCATCAACTTTATTGACCTAAATCCATATAGAACTCGTCAGTGGAAGTATCAACTACCTTGACCAAGTTTCCCTAGAAAGAAACTGGCAGTCATAATCACACATCTAGGGGAGCATGACCTAACATCATCCTCCCATGACTCCAGGCTTCGAAGGATACATGGTGGGAAATGCCTCCACCCCTCCTAATAGAACTAGGGTCAACACCTTATCATGGACCATACAGTGCCACTGTGTTGTTGGGAATTTCATCACCGTATATTAAGTTTCAAGCAATCAAAATACCTGAAAACCATGCACTTTCCCACATATCATAGCAATGCATGTGGGCCAACATAATTTAACATACAATGATTCATACCATACTTTTTATCGATCGATGCTCACAACATCAACAATTTATTATCATCATTATTTGGCTATTACATATCCCATTAATCTATAGGTTAGTTTATAACACAAACTCATGCATATCCATACACTATTAACATGTAATTTCATTTAACCATATCATTAAGTCGGTATTCATGTACCAATACCTTTCAAATTCAAGTTTTCATGCTAGAAATAGGTCGCATAATATCCATCATAAATCACATAACATTCAATATTCGTAGTATTTACATTCACATAGGTCCATATGTCAAACATTTAAAGTGTCAAGTTAATAGTGTTCCAAAGATAATAAACAAATGAATATACAATTAGGCCATAACTAATTTTAGCTTCCTAAGTCCAAACGAGGCATTACATCGGGAAAATTTATCTCGAAGTTGTGGTCACAAAAGTGAGGGATGGTATGAGCACATGGTCTCTACATCCTCCAAGGTAGTAGATCATGTTAGAATATTGGATGTGCTCGTTTAACCATAGACAATATAAAAATATTGTCACCCAACCATAGGCACTAATGCCACCCCGAGCACCTTGACCTTGACAAAGAGAAGAACTCTGGTAGCATATCAATAGCCAACCAAGGCTAATTCACCAAGCAAATATAACCAAGATTGATCAAAGGGTCCAACCCAAAAAGACCGAGAATATACATTTTGGAACTGGCGACATCAACTTCTCCCAAGACTTGCACACAAACTAGCCTTTTGCAGTGCGCACAAGTGGGTTTCTGTGATTTTGAGAAGTATGGATAAAATGAAGATTGGCCTCCTATATTTATACTACTTATGCTAGACTTCCTAGGCCAACTTCTCATTCTGGGTGCTAATTATTTAGCATATAATATTTCCTTAGCCAACTTCTCTTCTCGGGTTATATCAAAATATTTTCTTTCTTCCGAAATATTATAATATTGTCATAAGTCACAAATGGAGGTTAATACCTCCTGCAACTACCATAATATCAACACTCCCTCCTATCTATGGAGGTATAATGGATAAGGGTCTTGAGCACAAACAGACCATTCAACTGGTAACATCATTATAGCCAGATAGGATAATTAAATCATGAGCAACGCCATTATTATCCAACTATATAATCTCCATGACAACTATTACAATGTCAACTAATAGAACACAACTGTGTCTATCCATAGTATTACACAACTACTCAATTTGTGACACATAGTCACAAATAGTGGAACATGTCCACCACATTAGCATACCTCTATTTTCTGGAGACATACAGTCTCCTTAGTAATCATATCATTTGATATCAACCTGCACAGAAACAATATTATTATATAAACTGAGTCATCAGGTCCATTCTTCCACTCACATTTGTGAGATATGGAAGAGAATCTTCCCTCAGAGAGTAGAACATCAATGATGGGATATCTGGACTATTCTTCTCAAGCAAGGAAGAATAAATGTCTTGGTTTTTTAGCCTGGAACATTCACTTGTCTGCGCCATTCCTCTGGCACTAAACAAAGTGTAACCTGGAGAGAATGAGTTTTCCCTAGGGAATGCCCGTCATTGATTTCTAAACCTAGACCATTCACTTATATAGGCCATTCCTCTGGCACTAAACAAAGTGCAACATG
>ML792588.1:402996-414520 GCA_009831015.1 Picea engelmannii
TATATATATATATATATATATATATATATATATATATATATATATATATATATATATATATATATATATATATATATATATATATATATACACGAACTTATAGAACATTAAAATATGTCTTCATTTGCATATGTGACTTGTTATAGTTATTAGAAATATAATGTTTTTATTTTATAAATGTGATCTAAAATAAAACATTATTTGGCTGTGTATAATTTAGTCTAAATACAATCATACATATAACAATAATAATAATATATTTTTAAGCTCAGTATCAAGCTAGACACCAAATTGGTGTATGAGAATGGATTTGGGTGTATGAGAACGGATTTGACTGATAAAGTCTATAGAGGTATACATACCCTAGCCCCTTTGGATCTGAACTTATAATAATATAATATCTATTAATCTTATAAAGTCTAAATACAATGTTACATGTAATATTATAAGAACCATTAACGTTATGTAGACATAAACTACATATATAATTTTAATTTTCTTATTTATTTTAATTAATCTTCATTTTCACTTTTATATATAACTAGTTTTTTTTTAATACATTATTATTTATAAATGAAACAATTATAAAAACTATATAATAAATATATAAAATCGAAAAATAATAATAATAAAATAAATTGATATTTTAATAAATATTAAAAAATTCAATCAAATACCTATCGGGTAGGTAGGCAATGTGGGGGCCTTGAGTCCCATGTGCTTCCCCATGGCCATACAAATACTAAATTAATGAAACAAGGTCTGACTCTTCCTAACTCATTTTCTTCTCAAAAATTGTTTTCTTTCTCACTCAAGGGTTTCACGTTGATTTCGTTCATGGTCTGAACGTCGCCTTTGTTGGTGTCTAGGTATGAATGATTTATCCACCCTTTTTCCTACATTAATTCATCAATCCTGGTGCATATCCTTTCAATGCAATGTGCAAGGTATATGCAGGGGCAAGAGTACAATCCGTTCCAGCCAAGGGTTCATGATTAAGATTCAAAACATTGTTGTGAAACTAGATTAATTACAACTTCGAAAAGCAATCATAAGAATCAAAACATTGTAACAACAAGCATAAACTAATAAGTAATACACACAGAAAGACACAACACCTGATTAGAAGAGAGTGCCCAGCTCTCTGATCAAGGTTGTGTTAGTCACAACGAAGATTAAGACAACAAAATAAATGATGCTTTATAAATCTGAAAAAGGTTATTACAATATCAATGGGGGGATCCCCAGTTACAGGAATAAACTGTCTTTTATACATGGAGAGGGAGAACAACCTCTTTCCCCAAAACATGGTAACCGTATCCCCAGAAATATACATTAGTTGGAACGGCACCACTACCAGATAGACAAGATCAACGAGATGACCAAGAATGGTTCAGGGATCAACGACTCCAGCTGCACAGCCTCCTTATGGATTGGTCGTTGCTGTGAATAGTGTATCTGTTGCAGGATATTGAAGCCGTGGCTCATGTTCTTCAGAAACTGTGGTCAAACATTCATTTTAGTGTTGCGAATAGGCAAAACTCCGCGACTTTATTTCATTAATAAAATATTCCAATAGACAAGGTAGTGGTATTTACCTTACAAGTTTAGCATAGTAAACATAGGTAAATAAGTGAAAAAAGGTCAAAAAGGGTAATGGAAATGCAACAGAAAGATAGCTCAATTTGGTGCCCAACATCTTCCCCCAACTAGCCTTATGCATGCCCTCATGCGGTTCATGGCCTCCACGGGTCTGGATTTCACTGATTGTTGGCTTCCTGAAAATGGGGGAGATCATATTCTTCGGCCATCTCTGTCCCTGGAACTTTAAAACCATCTGAAAGGAGGACTTATTTCCACCAATCTTTCGAGACAATATACACTAGAGTGTAATTTTATACTGGCAACCAAATAGTGGGAAACTGAAATCATATTCCCATCCACTGGACCCTGCATGTTCGAACACATGCCACATATCTAGGCACCCTGGGGAGCACTCGTGCAAAATTTGGTGCCCCAAAAGGTTCCCTGTTCCGGACAACTGTAGGTGACATCATCCACCTTGTCTGAAAACAATCAAGGGCCTCTTCTTGAAATGTGACTAATTGCTTGACACAAAGATCAAGGCACCAATTCTGTGTCCTTAGCATTCTATCTCTATTCCCCTCAATTCCCAAAAAGGTGTTATGTTTAATGAACAAGGTGACTGACCTCTCATGTTCTCCTCTTACTATAAATGGCTTTGTAACCTAATTAGATTCAAATGTGTTAAAAGCCTTCTACCAGTTATTCTAGTTGAAAGTGTAAGAGGTGAGGGCCCTTAAATGAATGTCCCCTACATATGGGACCGAGTTGAATTCTTTGTCCAGGTGTAGCAGATACCCATGCAGGTAAAATTCACACATCAAATCCTGAGTTGGCACGTCATGGTGCCTCATTATTTGGAGGAATTGTACACCATATTCTATTTTATAACTAATCTTGTTTTTTATGCTCTCCATGCAAAATAAAAGAAAACGTTCATGTAAGAATAAAGAATAACAAGAAGCAGGGGGGCGACATGCCATCACCTCTTGTGCCAAATTAAACATCTACTCCTTATCAGTTTTCAGCTCTACCACTTTCTTTTCCAACTGCTCCATCTTGAGATGTTGCTTCACATGCCTTAATCTCATGATGTCTATACACTCCACATATTCAAAAATAGTTGTGGAGGCTCGTTCCTGAGTTCTTATGACCTCATTTTGATACTGAGCTGCAGTAGATTTCCAAATCTGCACTTCGACCATTAAGGCATACTCACAGTCTTTAAACAATCACTTGAGCGGGTTTGTTTGAGTAGCAACAGAGGTTATGGCTACCTGGTCCATCTGAGTCTCTGCTTCTACTCCTATGGCCTTGGAATTTCTAGCTTGCTGCTTGTATTTCTTCATCCGCTTCTGCATTTTGTGTACCTATTTCCTTAATTTCCTGACCTCCATCTTAAGCTGCATTGTCTCTTTAAACTATAGCTGATTTTTTTGTTTGACTAGGAGTCTTACGACCTTCTTTCCTGACTCTTCCATTGGCTCATTCGTCGGGACCACTTCGCTTGGTCCCTCCTCTTCGCCTATGGATATTTCCTCTTGTTGCACATTCACTGTGACTGGTGGTGCCCTTGCAAGATGCTCTCCTACTAATGTGTTTGTTTGAGTAGCATCCACCCCACACAGTTGTGGCCTTTGTGATAAAATTGGAGGAATGGCGAGATCTTCTTCTGTGTGCTAAAGGGAATGAGTTCTCCTTGCTCTTCTTGGAATAAAGTAGAAAAATGAGAACTGGCAGGGATCTTCAATGTTTGGTCCCAAGGTCGACTCTAGTTCTTGTGGGTCAACGCCAACCTCATGCCCTAGTTCTCCTAGAACTTCCTCCATGGGTTCCATGGCTTCCCTAGCTATGAGCCCTTCTTGTCCTCATTCCTCCTCTTCCATGGGTTCTATGGTCGGGGTGGTCATGACCTCTTCTTCATTCGGGTTATCCTCCTCCATCGACTCCATGGTGATAGGAGGTCCTTGCAGGCTACCCTTGGTCGCAATATCGACCAATTAACCTGCTCCTGTTTGTTGTGACCCCGCTTCTGTGGTTATCATGCTATCAAATTGCTCTTCTAGTTCCACTGGCAAGGCTGGTTCTTGTGGGACAGCCTCGACCGTGGTACTAGTGGGTCTTTCTGTGTCAACTTCTACATATTCCATTGGTTCCACGGTTTTGGCTTGCTCTTGGGGAGTAGCCTCTTCTTCAAATTCTTTAGCTTCCATCTCCATCTCTTCCGGTTCCTCTTGGTCAACATAATCATCTTCTCCTACATTTTCCCCCTCCATGGCTTCTGGTTCATCTTCCCTAGCAGCCACAACGACTGCTACTTCTTCCTCTGTGGAATCTCGAAACAGTTCCCATGGGATCAGAATTCATCTGATGGCATTCATTACTAACAGCTGAACCAACCCATGGTGGGTGATGACCGCCAATACCTGTCGTGACCCCTGAGCCAAATGTGCCATTAGGTGAAGAATTCTCAATAAGAAATAAGGCACATTCAGTGAGAAATCCTTCGCTTGGGAAAATCGCAGGTGAGTTAATATTCGGAGATGGTATTTGAATATGGTAGAGTATCTCCCTTCACAAGTCATATATTTCATGACAAACTCTGGTACTTCTTCCCATGGATGCACTAGCGAGTTTCGGTCGTATCCTTGACCCTTTTTCACGATGCTTTCTCTCGCCTGTAAAAAGGCTTTGGGAAACTACGGAAGGAAAGTCCTTCTTGAAATCCATCGTTGTCTATTTTGAGGGAGTCCACTGAATTCTACAATGGATTCCTTTGTCACAGGGATTTCAATTCCGTGGACCCGAGAGATTTCTTCTCTCAAGTTGAGTGCAAATTCAGCCACAATTTCTTCGTTCGACCCTTTTAACCTTTCAAAGTAAACATTCCATCTTGCGTTCTCAAAAACCTACCATACCTCCTAATTGTTCCAAATTCTTGTTGTATCTTCAGGCTCATGTTGCACAGATCATCCACCCATTGCTGTAGAGGTGGGGTCAGCACGATCAATGTAGTTAGCCGACAGGGGAAAATGACAGAGCTCCCAACCATTGGCAACTGAAATAACGTCATGGTCGCTTTTGGGGACAATGGATGAAACAGTGCTGGTATGTTTGAAAATGATGACAGATTGTGGTGGTACTATCAGAGATTTAATGCAACATGTTGGGGAGGTGACTGATTATGACTCTGCGTGTACGAATATGCATTCCAACACATCAAAGTTATGATTACGAAGTATCGAAATCATTGGATTCTGTTTGGTGAGGATCGTGTGTCATGAATTATTTTTCATGGTATGTCGTTGTTTATTATGACAGTTCCCCCCCCAACTTAATTACTGCCATCCACGACATGTTTTGATGTATTTTTGGAATATTTTAATTAAATCCATAAAAGTTGGCGGAGACGTACCTGGGGACCTACCTTATGGTGGAGTAACAACAAAATGCCCGATGGAGTAATGGAAACAATGCATAACAACAAAAAGGAGTAATAGAAATAGTGAGTAACAACAATGATGGAGTAACGGCGATGACGGAGTAGCGGTAGTTACGGAGTAGTGACAGTTACGGAGTAACGACACCGGTGAAGTAACGACAGTTATGGAGTAACAACACCGGCGGAGAATCAACAGTTGCAGAGTAACGACATCGACAGAGTAACGGAAGTTGCGGAATGACAACATCGACGGAGTAACAACATCGACGAAGTAACGACAGTTATGGAGTAACAACACCGACGAAATAACAACAGTTGTGGAGTAACAACAATTGCGGAGTAACAACATCGGCGAAGTAACGACCGTTGAGGAGTAGCAATAGTTACGGAGTAACAAAATTTAGTGGAGTAACAACACTAGTTGAGTAACAACACACCAGTGGAGTAACAACGTCGAGTGTTACATTTCTCCTAGCCATATTCCTTTGTTATTCCTGCAAAATACAAACAAGTAAGAAATAACAATATTTTTTTTTTTATTATTATTATTATTATTATTATTTTTTTTTTTGTTGAAGGCAGAGTGAGAGTGTCCTTCATTCCAACAACCATTAAATCATATGAATCAGAAAGGTGTTTGACAAAGGCATTTCTAGACGYTGGACAGTGGTATAATTTTAGATGGTGTCTGTTTACTAAGAATGAGGTATGATTCTCATCTATTGTAATTAATCTAATCATTCCATTGTTGAACACTGCATCCACTTGATATGGCCCCATCCAGCGAGTGTGAAGCTTGCCTTTGAAATCCTTAAATCGGGAGTCGTAAAGTAATGCCCAATATCCCACATGAAACACCTTACTTTTGATAAATTTATCATGCCATTTCATTCTCTGTTGTTGAACAACAGTGGTCTTCTGGACAGCTACTAACCGAATCTCATCCAACTCATTCAGCTATTCTAGTCAGTGTTTCTGTGCTTCTGATAGGTCTAGGCCTACTTCTAGAGCTATTCTGAGTGTACTGATCTCAAATTCCACCGGAAACAAGGGGACTTTCCCATAGACTAATTCAAATGGAGAAAACCCAGTTGTGTTTCGCCATGTTGTTATGTATGCCCATAAGGCTTTTGGAAGTTTCTGTGCCTAGTCCTGACGATGACTTGCTACTGTCTTTGTCAAGATATTTTCCAATACCTTGTTTGTGCTTTCTACTTGCCCATTCTCCTGGGGGTGATAGGGGGTTTTCACTCTATGTTTGAACCCATATTTCTTCATCAACTTTCCTATCATGTGAGATGTGAACTTTGATCCTCCATCCGATACAATTTCCCTTGGAGTACCATATCGGGAAAATATTTCTTCAAAAATAAAATCTGCCACTACTTGCTCTGTTGCTCTTGTGACCGCTCTGGCTTCCATCCATTTAGTTATATAATCAGTGCAGACCAGGATGTAAGCTTTCTGATGAGAAGGTGGGTTGAAGGGTCCAAAAAAATCAATGGCCCATTTCTCAAATGGTTCAAGGACTATCTGGGGTTGTACAGGCATTTCATCTGCTTTCCCAAGTTGTCCCATCCGTTGGCAGCTATCACACCTTCGGACATAATCCTGAGCATCATGAAAGATGGAGGGCCAGTAATATCCCATTTGCATCACTTCGTGGCCTGTTCTTTTTATCTGCAAAATGTCCCCCACAAGGTCCATCATGTGTAGCCTTCAGTATCTCATAGATATAATCTTCTGCCACACAACGCCGAATCTATTGGTCAACCCCTGTATGAAAGAGATATCCTACCATCCATGAATATCAGGTACTCTGGTGAATAATCTTCCTTTTCTCCTTATATGACAGATGATGAGGCACCTTCCATGTAGCAAGATAATTAGAAATATCTACATACCACAGAGTGTTAGCAGATACTGCAAAAAGATGTTCATCTGGAAAATTATCTTCAATTGATGTATTTTTACCATCATGTTCTATCCTAGATAAGAAATCTGCAACCACATTGTCCTTCCTTGGTTTATCTACTATAGTAATATCAAATTCCTGTAGTAGAAAAATCCATCTTGTGATACGACCAGGGGTAACAGGTTTATTCATTAAATACCTAATAGTAGCATGATGAGTATGCACAAAGGTAGGATACATGGTAATGTAGTGCCTGAATTTGTTGATGGCATAAATGACAGCAAGGAATTATTTCTCAGTCACTATGTAGTTTAATTCAACAGGAGCCAAATTCTTACTAACATAGTAAACTGCATATGGTACTTTATCCTCTTGTTGTTCTAATACTTCACCAATCCCTGTTTGGGAAGCATCTGTATGAATATGGAAAGGTAATTCCCAATCCAACCCTCTAAGGATCGAAGCACTACAGACCAATTCCTTAATTCTTGTAAAGGCTGCATCATAATCCTTTGTCCACACAAAATCTGAATCTTTTGTTAGCAATTGAAAAAGTGGATGTTCTACTTTAGCAAAATTTTCTATAAAACGCCTATAATAACCAACACAACCAATAAAGTTGCATACCTGTGTGGGTGTTTTGGGTGTCGAGAAATGTTGAATTACCTTTGTCTTTGTTGGGTCCATCTGGATTCCTTCAGCTGAGAGAAAATGTCCCAGAACAATTCCCTCCTCCATCATCATATGGCATTTTGTTGTACTCAGAGAGACACGTGCTTGTATACACCTTTCGAGAACTTTTTCTAAATTTTTCAGCCCTTCAAGAAATGAATCCCCATATGGAGTAAAGTCATCCATGTAAATTTCAACACTGTCATCTAGCAAATCAGAGAAGATTCCCAAAATTTCCCTCTGGAACGTTGCAGGAGCATTACACAGGCCAAAAGGAAGGACCCTGTATGTAAATGTTCCCCAGGGGCATGTGAAAGTGGTTTTATCCTGATCTTCAGGAGCTATCTGGATATGTTTATACCCACTAAACCCATCTAGAAAAGAAAAAACTTTTTACCAGCCAATGTGTCCAAAACTTGATCAATAAATGGCAAAGGAAAATGATCTTTCTACGTTGCCTTATTTAATTCTCGATAATCCATGCATATCCACCATTTACCATTTTTCTTAGGGACCATTACTAATGGGGGGACCCATTGGCTATCTAAGATGGGGTAAATAAAACCCACGTCTAGTAATTTCTGAAGTTCTTCTTTCACAACATTTTTCAATGTGGGGTTCATCCTTCTCTGAGGTTGTCTCACAGGACAACAATCCTCCTTAATGTATATATGATGGGTACATAAATTAGTAGGAATCCCCTTCATATTTGTATAATCCCGAGTGAAGGCTTCTTTGTGTTTCTGAAGGACATCCATGAGTTTCTTTTTCGGGAATTCTGACAGGGTTGGATTAATATTCAGGGTTTTTCCTGGTTCTAGTTCCACTGGGACACTTTCACTGGGTGCATCAACAGGTAGCTCCTCTGATCCTTCTGCTATTTCAATTGTTTCTTGAGTCTCACAACTTAGGATGGATTCTAGGAATCATTGATTTGTTTCAGAAATGGAGCAAGGATCATCCATAAAGGAGGTGATTACACCATCTTTCGATTCCATTTTCAACTGAAGGGCTTGTCCAATAGTGAGGACTGGTCTCAATTCTTCATTTTCCGTTTCGGGCTCTTTCCTAGATAACATTTTCTTGCCTCCTACTGGTTTTATGGATGGGTTTGGTTCTACAGGTGAATATAACACTAATTTCTTAATGTTGTGCCCATTTGAAATAACCATGTGCCCTGATCGACACCCAATGTAAGCATCTGCAGTAGCCAGCCATGGTCTACCCAAAATCAAAGGATGGGCGCCCACTGAAGATTGCGTTTGTAAGACCAGGAAATCTATGGGATAGTGCCATAAATCCACTAAAATTGTTACATCTTCCAACTTTCCTATAGGTTTGACTGTAGATCGGTCTGCCAATTCCAATATTGTAGGTGTATGTTTCAAGTTATGAAGACCTAATGCATGCATGGTTTTAGTGGTGATAACGTTGATGGCAACACCCAGGTCTACCAACACATTCAGAATCTATACCTCATTAATTTGTACTGTTAGAATTGGGTTCCCCGGATCTCCATACTTTTTAGGCATTGACTTTCCTGTCATGAAATCTGATAATTTTTCATAACATGAATGGTAAGGGGATCTTTGGATTTCTTTGCAGGTTTCTTTGAACAGTATTCCCTAAGAGTCTTTGCATATATTGAAACATCCTTCATAGCTTGTAACAATGGAGTTTTAACAAATAAGTTCTGCAATTCTCCTAATAAATCAAATTCAGCTCGAGGGCTTGATTTACTCAAAGTTAGTCTCTCTGGGTAAGGTGGTTCAAATTGTTGTTTTACAGGAGGTGCCTGGTTTCTATCAGTTTGTTTTATCTCTTTATTAATTGGTTCTGATTCCTTACGTTCACTATCGAGTTGTTCAATGGTAACTAGAGGAGTTTGAACATTCATTGTCTGCTCTGATCGTAGATTCATTTCATACAACTCTGTAGTGAAAATGCTATATGAAGGTAGGTTAAGAATGTCAGCTTGATGAGCTCCCTTACTATTAGGATTCAGATCAATTTGGATTGGGAGCTGAGGACGGGCAAGTTGATTACCCAGAGGCACATTAGAGGGTAGTTGGAGTTGTTGTTGTGGCATCGACTAAGGAAACTACCCAGGAGGGGATCCTCACCAAGTTGGAGCCCATGGGGAGCTTGAACTGGCTTGAGGGTTCCACTGCTGCCAAGGTGGAAACTGGTATTGTGGCCACATGGAAGGATAGGGCATGGACTGAGGATTCATATTAGAATTATTGAAATATTGAGATGGATCTGAGTACATACCTTGATTTCACATCAGTGGTCGAGGCTGCCATGGATTTCTAGACCCCATGAGGTACAGTTGCTCCATGTCTTTCTCGATCCCTTCAAATACTGCTTTCAAGCCTAGCAGGGAGGGGCATGAGCTTGTTGCATGATTTAGCTCATAGATTGCACATTCATCTATGGATTTTAGTGGACAGTCCCTCTCTGGATGCTTCTTTCTACATGTCGGGTAGAATATTTCCATGGTCCTATCCAATTCCAGTTGCTTCTGTTTTACTTGCAGCGTATCCATCTGTGCCGACAGGGTGCTGAGGATATCCATCCTCAAATTGTCTAGCAGGTTTCTGATTTATTCTTTCGTAACACCTCCGCCAGACCCTTTTACTGAACGAATCCCTTATCTGTTTCTTGCAAGCCCCCTCGAGCATTGAATGAATAATTCACAGATACCTTTGAAGCTTTCCTTAGAGATGTCTCCCTTTCCCACAATGTTCAATAGTTCCATCGAGTCCTCACGGAAAGATCGGAGGAGGATAATTTTTAAAATTTCCTTATCCAAGTCAGAGTGACTTGACCTCTATAAGGTGTACTTGAACCATTCCAAACAATCTTCCAAACTCTCATATTATTTTTGTGCGAACTTGAAAAGTTCCTCCTTAATGTTCCGGGATTTACAATAATCCTGGTATTTTTCCAGAAAAGTTGTCCACATATCATCCCATGTGGAAATAGAGCTTCCTCCAAGGCCCATGAACCATCACAGAGCCATTCCTTTTAATGTAGAAGGAATTTTTTTAACTTTTGGGCCTCTATCATGTAGCCATACCCCTGGCACACTATGTCAAACTCAAATAGAAATGTGTCGGGATCTTTTGAAACAAGCCCATGAAAGTTTGGTAAGGCTAGTAATGGAATAGGCTTTGTGGGCGCACCAGCTCCTAGATCCCCAATTGGAAACTCAATAGTGGAGGTTGTGGGAGCCATAAATATCTTCCAATAACCGTTGGGTATTTCACCAGGCTCTGTAGGAGATGGTTGAGGCTTCCTTACCACTTGTATCCAAGTTTCTTTAGTAGCACTTCCCCGGTCCCTTGGTGATGCAAATACTCCTTCGATCCCTTCTCTTGTGTCCTGATGACTTCATCCCTCAACTATAACCTCCTCTCTCTTCCTAGAGTGGTTTGAATCTGTTGATGTTCTACTTGAAACCTCTTCCCCCTCTGTTACCAGCATAATATTTCCCTAGTCAGGTATACTACTAGATGTTTCTTCAACTACTAGAGGGACCTGCTGTGTCGTATCACCAAAGAATGTTGTAGACAACACTGGTTGATCTACTGATTTTCCCTTAGACTTCACTCTTCGTGCCCTTGGTCTCAAGACTACGTGGGAGGATGTTTCTAATTCAGCCTTTGCTATAATCTACTGGATGTAGGTCTTTCTTCCCAAATCTAGTCCTCCCCTCTTTAGGTCTCTCCCTCTACCCCTGTTATTCGGTTCTTTGTTCATACAAGTGTTGGTATGATGGAAGGTCTCGACATCAACCTACAATGCTAGTATTGATGTAAGGTGTCAAAGGACCATTCCTTCCCCAAGACAAAAGAACTTACAAAAATAAAGGTAGCTAAAAAAACAAGAGTCTAAGGTTCAGGGCC
>ML792588.1:414620-443118 GCA_009831015.1 Picea engelmannii
TTCAAGTCAGGGTTGTTGACTAATCCAAAACTAGGCATGTGAGACTAAAAACAAGTTTGATGAAAATGCTAGTCTTTTGTTAAGGAAGGTTTGCAGAAATGTGATGATATACACCAGTTCTATTATAGAGGTACAAATCATATTTGGATGATGAAATTGATGAGGGCATTTTGTTGAGGTTGGTGCATGGTTGATGCACTTGTTTAAGGTACAGGTTGATTACAGGTTGGTGCATGGTTGATGCACTTGTTTATGGTATAGGTTGATGCATGGTTGATGCATGGTTCAGATTTATTGGTATAGGTTTACAGCGATATATCTCACAGTGATAGTGTGACAGTGGTTCATCATTCTACTTCTACTTATGGGTGGCAGGACGGGGCAAGGACAGGTGGTTGTAGCCACCTTCCGGTTGTAGCCGGAGAACATAGGGGGTTGTAGCCTCCTTCTGGTTGTAGCCAGAGAATTGGGGAGTTGGAGCTTCCCTCAGGTTGTAGCCTGAGAAACTAGGGGGTTGGGGCCTCCTTCCAGTTGCAGCTGGAAAACAAAGGAAGTTGGTGCTTCCAATGAATGTAATTCTTCAAGACATATAAGAAAAAGCATTCCGTGGTTTTCTCCTGATTTGGGTTTCCACGTAAAACACTGGTGTACTATTCATGTGTGTGATTGTTTATTTATTACTGCTTATTTTTGGATAATAATTCTACATTGATATAACATTTGAAGAAAAAGGATTATAATTACGTTATTACTGATTCACCCCTCCTCTCAGTAATCCAACAGTATACATCTCATAAGGAAATTTGAACACTTCCAGCATTTTGAGATACTCAACAAATTTACTCGGAATGGTTGCAAGGTATACTTGTTTCCATAAGATATTTTGGTTTTCTTTTACTTCATATATCCTCTAAGTCCATTCCCTGTGAAAATATTCATATTCAAACATCTTTCTACATTTGATGTTCATTAAGATTAGTTCATTTTTATCAGCCAATTCTTCTTCTGTTCCACTCCAGTGTTCTAGGATTAGTGTGGTAAGGGCCCCAATCATGTTATTTTGTGGAGTCCCATTGAGATGATAGACTATATCTCCATGTTCATCTCTAAGAAATTGTTCCTCCATTTTGGATATCATTATTGGGGAGGAGATAATTTCCCACCATTTGCTTAAAGTTCTCATGAAACATTGGATTAAGGACTTGCATGCTTCTATCTCAATTTTTCCTTTCATACACATAATTCTATAAGAAACATACATTCTATCAAGCAATTGGCGAATCTGTCTAACTAACAATCCATCTATATTTCATTCAAGAAACCAATATCCTCCAAATGTTTGTGTATCGGGAAATTTTCCTTTACCAAGAAGATCGGGTGGAGAGGGTCTATTGACATGGTGAGGAATATTCTCATATGAAGGTCACTAAATGGAAACCAGAGATAAATTTTGATTTGTAGAGGAAGACGGCTTAGGATCTTCATTTGGGAAGTGAGTTGGGAATTTTTTCTGAGTTGTTTTTTTTTTGTGATATATATAGGAGAAATAATGAATATTGGAGAGTGGGGGAGAATGAAAGACTAAGGAATTGGTTTATTGGGATGGGTATCTTTTTCTTGTATTTTTAAGAGAGCCTTTCCTACTATTGAAAAGGATTATCCTAGTCCTTCCATCAATTCCTCATGTTTTTTATCATAATCATTTGTTTCTTGCTTCACTAACTCTTGAATTTTTTTGACACAGTCAGTGATGTCTGATACTCTAATATTCAACTGATTTACAGATTGGACTATTGTGTTTGTAGAGACCTGTAAGTCTCTGATATATCCTTTTCTGGCATAGTCATTTGTTACAAAAGTATGTGTAGCCATTCCTCTTAGATCTGTATTAGTCTAATTTACTTGTTCGGACACAGATTGTACTTTCTTTTCTAAGCCAAATAATTGGGTGGCTTCATCTGCTAACATTAAAGGTACGGCCCTAGATTGTTTGCTAGCATATTCAAGGAAAATATCTTTGAAGGGTTGAAAGGTATATGTGGATTCAACTAGTTTTCCTTCAAGATTCTTCCATTCATGTCAGTAAGAACTTTCTTTTCCCGTTGCAAACATTTGAACTGCAGGATTTTTCCATTTTTGTTTCCAGACATATAAATAAATATAGAGATTGTTTTCATAAATAAATGCTTTCCATTCTTGAGACAGACGGGTTTTTTCTTCGTTAGGGATAGAGAGATTAAAATCATTTGACTCTAGATGAGTAAAAGGATCCTAATTTAACATTTTCTTTATTCATTTTTCTTCAATGATGTTTTTTGGACATCCCATCATTATAGAGTGAAATTTATGGATTTCAGATATACTTGGCCTTTGGAAGGTTGGAGGTAAAGGATTATTAAACCTACAGGCTAGAATAGCTTTATGACATTGTTATTTATACCCTAGGCCATATTTGGGAGACCTAGGTGGTCTCATGCCTTTATAGGCATCTTGAAGTCTAGGATCGAAAGTCTCAATGGAGGGCATATGATGAATCATGAGACAAGTTATGGGATCATAATGTGATAAATTTAAAACCAAATCCCACCACGCTTTTCTGTGAAAACTCTGATTGGTGAAACATTCCATATGATTACTAGAGAACATAGAGATGAGGCTACTCTCAAAGGCACTGGTACTACATTCCTCAAAATTTCTAACTTATTTAAAATACATAGAGAATTCCATATAAAGATCAAGAGATATAAGTCGATAAATACCCAGTGAAAATATGATCTTTGGATTTGATACCAATTTTGTGCAGTGACATTATAGAGGCTTCCTCCGACAGAGAATGAAGCTTGAAATGTTCTTCTAGTCAATGATTCTATGTTTTGTTGATGCTTTCCTTCATAGAAATCGGCTTGAACCCAGAAAAATCCCCTAGGTGAACCCAAGAAGAGACTAGTTTAACCTTCAAACAGCACAATGCCTCAACTACCCTTAGCGGCCTCCTGCATAGCAGGACTTACTCACAACTCCAATACCTAAGTGAACTCCTGTCCAACTTCTCAATGAATTTTTGGGCATCAATTTCTCTAGTGAACTTCCGATGAAACTTCAGTAGTTCATGAGAAAAACATAACACAGAGACAAGGTAGAAATTTTTAAGAATCAGAGATATGTGGAAGATGATTTTATTATCTCACCCAAAACAAAAAAACAAATTATCTTCAGTTTGGCTACATCTTTGTTGGCATAAATGAACTAGTGCATGAAGGAATAGATTCATATGTTCTATGCACTATCTGTGACTTGAATCACAATAAGTTCACTGATTCCTTAATTGGTCATATTTTTTCTCCTCCATCCAATGGTCCTGTGTACTTTGAATATTATCCAAACTTATCAGTCTACACCTTTGATGAAAACCTTGAAGATATTATAAAACTTCAAATTTGTACCACTAGATTTGACATGCACAACACTCACACCAATATTTTTGTCCACTCTCGTGGTTGCTTCCATCATACCAATACCTTGTATCATGCCATGATGCATACTCCCATCCAACATTCTCAATCTAGTACACTTGTTCTTACAGACCCTATCAACCAAAAAATGGAAAACCGACTCATTAAATGGGAAAACCTTTCTTTCCCCTCTCACTGGGTTATTGACATTCTGCATACTCCCCTTCAACATTCCATCAATTCTGCACATATTCAAGAATAATCTTCCTCTGCTATAATCTCCTTCCCTTTCTCGTCTCATATTTTGTATACTAAGCATGGTGGACCTTATCCGACATTACCTACCACATACTTATGCTTACATCCCTCCCTCCAACCTCTCACCTCTTCACTTGGATGGGTACCCTACTCTATCCAATGTTTAGACTGTAACAATTTGGTAACTCTTTAAAGCTTATCTGCGACCACAAAAGACAACCAAATATAATTTGAACACCAAATTCATAATCCAAGGACAAACTTTCCTCCCCCTAGCTCTACGGAAAAAGAACTTTGTTCACACCCACAATGCTATGATATTCCTTTTCCCCATGAAAATCATATATTATTCATAACATATTCCTCTCCTAACCTTTATATTCCCCCTTGTCATCTCAAAAAATTTGTTCCAAGTAATCTTAAAAGACCAACCGTACCAAAAATAAAGAAATTTCTCACCCTAATGAGAGGTTATGAAAAAAGATATGTCAAAGAATATTGGATAAAACTCATGCTAAATTGGGATCTCTTTACCCATCCTAATGCTTAAAAAATTTCAAAATCTATCCCAGACAGATAAAAAATAAAATTGTCAAGAGCCTAGCAAAATTATATGACAAAGAAGGACATATGGATTCCTTTCTATGAATGGAAAGCACAACAAGAAATCCTTGCTACATTCTGCAAAAAACAACCAATGCGTAAAAACCTTTCTACTTCCCCCATACATCCACTTCTCACCCCACTAGTTTCTTGTCCCATCCAAACCATATCTATTTCTAACTTAGGCAAAGAAATCAGCAAGCTAAAGAAATAAATCAAAGAAGCCACAGAATAAGAAAACAACCAACAAAAAATCCTATCCATTGAGCACCAAAAGTTCCATGTCCTCTTGGATATCATGATTAAGGGAAAAGGGTTCTGGATCAAGACCTTGCTCGATATTGGTTCTGACCTAAACCTTCTGATTAAAGAAGTCATTTTTTCCAATTTTGGCATAAGACCCACCAAAATTCCATTGGTTTGGGAAATCAACCAAATCAACTTCTCTACGAAGCTCCTGAGGAAATCTTATGTTTCCAAAACCATTTCTTATCCTTAAAATTTCTACTAACAGATATCCCAATAGCTTGCATTATTGCCACTCCCTTTTTTGTTGTTTATGAGCCCCATGGTTCCACTAGATTACCTAATGGAACTCCAATATATTTTATCAGTATCCCTTCCCCGTCCCAAGGCTCAAAAATCTCTATCCAACTCCCTTTTGTGTCTCTACCCAAGATTTATTCTCTTATCCACATAGTCCAAAACAAGACACTAAAAATAGAAGAGTTAAAAGGAAAAAGGATTGAACTGAGAATCAAAGATTATATTTCCCAGAGTTAAACGCAACAATAGATTCTAGAGCTGCAAAAAGAATTTGAAGCAAAAGTATGCTTAGACAATCCCATTGTCTTTTGGCACCATAAAAAACATGAAGTAGAAATTCCTTACAAAGACTTATATGAAGGAACATCTTGCAAAATCATATCTATCCCTATGAATTCAGAATATCATAAGCTATACTACAATGAAATTCAGGGACTGCTTCACAAAGGATTGATTAGAGAATCTATTAGTCCATGGAATTGTTATGGATTTTACGTAAACAAGAATTACAAGCGATTAAGAGGAATTCCTCGAATGGTCATCAATTACAAGACTTTAAACATGGTATTAGCTGATGACACATATCCCATTCCTAATAAATCCAATCTGGTGACCAGAATTGTTGGAGAAAAAATATTCTCCAAATTTGACTTAAAGTCGAGATTTTGGCAAGTAGCCATAAAAGAAGAAGATAAGTTTAAAACTTCCTTCAGCGTCCCTACCAGACATTACGAATGGAATGTTATGCCTTTTGGATTGAAAATTCTCCTTCAAAATTTCAGTGAGTCATGGATGATACATTAAAACAGAACTTTGGCTGGCCAATTGTTTATATTGATGACACCCTGGTATTCTCTTCTTCTGTTGAACAACACTTCAAACATCTTAAGAAATTCTTTCAAATCATCCAAAATGATGGATTGTTATTTTCAAAAAATAAAATAGAAATGTTCATAGCATAAATAAAGTATCTTGGCCACATCATCAACAATGGAGAGTTGATCCTCCAAAACCATGTTGTAGAATTTGCAGATAAATTTCCAGACAGAGTTTTGGATAAACTCCAACTTCAAAGGTTCTTAGGAAGTCTAAATTATATTATCCATTTTTAAAAAGGTTGTGCACAAGACAAAAAAATTGTTAAATGACAAGTTAAAGAAATAAGTCAGTCTGTGGACATATGCAAACACCCAGGGTGTTAGAAAAATCAAGACAAAAGAAAAAACGTTGCACTTCTTCACATATCTGATGGTGATCTGTACAAAACTTTTGAAACATGTGTTAGTAGTATTGGATGGGGCGTTGTCCTCAAACAATTTAAAATCCACAAGAATAAAAAAATAGAAGAAATAGTCAAATTTGCCTTTGGCCTCTAGAAACCTAGTGAAAAAAATTATTCTTCCTTGGATAAAGAAATCAAAGTTGCTCTGAATGCTATACACAAGTTTGAAATCTTTCTTATCCATAAGAAGTTTTTATTAAGAACTGATGTTGCAGCCATAAATTGAGTCTTGAACAAAGAATTCAAAAAAGAAAGTGATGCCAAGTTTGTTAGATGGCAGGCCCTATTCAACAATTTTGATTTTGACATAGAACTCATGCAATGGTAATCTCTGTTCATTGGTGAAACAGAGCAGAAGTGTTAGCAATTGTCCCCAATCTTCTTAGTTGGGAACAATACAAAGAAGAATGGAGGCCACAATGAGAATTAATAAGCACCCAAATTATAAATTCAACAAAATTAATTTTTCCACAAAGAATGGCTCCAGAAGTCCGTACAACACTATCATCCAATATATAAATTCAACAAAATTAATTTGTCCACAAAGAATGGTTCCAGAAGTTCGTACAACACTATCATCCAATATATTACTCCCTATCATCACCAGAGCTGCACAAAAGGCATATGAAGTTCAAAATGATTTAAGCCTTGTCTTTCATGATATTGATCTTATCTGGGAAATCCACTATAACCGAAGATTACATCAACAATATTATTGTCTAAACACACCTAGATTATTTCTTCATTGGCTTGAAAGAAATCCTGGCATCTATTTTCTTGGTAGTGATTAAGATTACTCCCATCACAAGAATTTATGGTGGGATTTCTTACAAAAAGAAGATGAATTATTCCTAGTCAATTTTGGAAATGTAAATACTACCACAGTTGGAAGACCTCCAACTTAGCTAGTAGAACGGTGAGAAGCATTTGACATCAATAAAAGCAAAGTAGATCCAGAATTGATCTCCTCTATGACCGATTTCCCACTTCAAAGAGTGCAGAATCTGTACCAATATGGACCTAATGATGGTGAAATATTATGTAACTTCATCTTGAATCGTCTCCAATGGGTCAACAAGACTAAAACCTCTATACAAATGATCCATGGGAAACATTTTATAGTATGAAAACACTATACAAAGATTTCAGACACATTATAAAGATAGATTTCATACGCATATGGAAAATGACTAATAAAGAGGGGTTTGTCCTCTATAATGTCCTATTGACCGATAGTGGTGTCAGTCGATTTCCATGGGTTCACGTCATGAAATCCACTTTGTACAAATCTTTGTCTCCGACTTATAAATAAGCATCTTGGAAACTCAGAGAACTTCTTTGACTTCTGGTGTGGTTTGACCCGCATTTCTAAGATACTTCTAATAAGTGGAAAGTTGTGTGGGGCCTTGGTCAGATTGTTCTTGCATGTTCTCTCCACTAAGTGTATAATCAAGAAAAATAAATCTTAAAAACATATTTGATTCTGGAAGGACAGTTTGGAGATTTCCTAGCATAATGATTCCTTTCTCTGAAAAATTTGTATATAAGGAGAAGAGAAGCTCATTAGGAGGTATTCAAAGTTAGAGTTTTTGTAAGTCTGAGTCTAGTAAGCTCCCTCTATTTGAGATTTGAGTCTTTATATCTTAAGTTGCTTTGATAAGACTGCGTGATTCTGTCTCGGGCAACATAAACCTAAAGTTGCAGAAGCACATAGGTCTATGTATGTCTATAAGTATCTATGAGTTATATTAGCATTGCTAAATTCATATGAGCAGTCTGTGTGCTATCATATAAGTCTGTAATCCCATGCATATTTGGCTCAGACAATAAAATCATCTTTCGCATATCTCTGATTCTTTAAAATTTCAACCTTGGCTTTGTGTTATGTTTTTCTCATGAACTACTGAAGGTTCGTCGGAAGTTCACTAGAGAAATTCATACCCAAAAATTCACTGAGAAGGCTGATAGGAATTCACTTAGGTCTTGGATCACTGTGAGTAATTTTCGCTAGGTAGGAGGCCACTAAGGGAAGTTGAGGCATTGGGTTGTTTGAAGGTTCAGGCTGGTTTCTTCTTGGGTTCACCTAGGGGATATTTCTAGGCTAAAGCCAAATTCAAAGAAGGAAAGCATCATCAAAACATAGAAACATTGAAAATAAGAACATTTCAAGCTTCATTCTTTGTCGGAGGAAGCCTCTGTGGTGCTACTCCACAAATAATTAATGCCAGAAGTCAGAGAAGTGTTATGAGTTTCCAAGATGCTTACCCACAAGTGGGAGGCAAAGGTGAGTACAAAGTGGAATTCATAACGTGAACCCATGGAAATCGACTGGCACCACTGTCGGCCAATAAGACATGATAGTGGACAAACCCCTCTTAATAACCTTTATTCAATAGGATGATCATGAAAATGGTTATATTGGTGTGGATCCCAGTGATGAGTAAAGACTTCTCGATACATGTTTGGATCTTCATTGTTGTCTTCCTCTTGTTGAAGAATGTATTTGATATTGATGACCCAAGATAATTTTTCATTTATGAACAGGTGCATGAAACTTTCATTGGAGATTTGACTTAGATGATGGACATTATCGAATAAATCCATTTGATTTACAAACTGCCAATTTTATATGTTGTCTGGATGAATTTTACTTGGGTTTAAACCAAATGTTTCCCACCATGCTTCAAGCCATTCTAGTTCGAGATTGGTGTTGGTCCTAAAAGTACTTGAAAATTTTATCATAAAATACAATAGTAATATTTGTATCGGTCGCTGCATAGGCCCATGTGGTCCCACATAGATTTATATTGATGACAATTGATCTGAAAAAGGATTTGGGATGGATCCTGTTGTGGCCAAGACTACAAGGATATCATCCAATTTATAACAAAATAGGAGTGGTCTCGTGTAGTCTTCCACTGCTGGGAATTCTGACAAAACCATCTTTTGAATGTAGAACGTAGCCTCGTTATATATCCCATTTCTATCAGTTTTTCTCTGGCAGCAAGGGTAGGTGCTTGATGCATTCTGCCTATAAGATGTTGCGGGAGAATTGCATGGATGCTAGTATTAGAATAAAACCCTGGGAGTCCAAACTCAACACCTTCGGACCATCTCAATTCCCAATAAGGTATCTAGTTTTGGTGGTATTCTGACCATTCAAGGTTATCATCAACATATTTGGTTACATGTCTATTATTTAGGTCATCCCAGGTTTCTATAATGATTAGAATTTGAGGTAGAGATGGGAAAAATACAGTATTTATCTGAGGTTTTGAGATGAAAGGAAGTATCTTTTTATAAGGGGATCCATTTCTTAAAATACTGGGGATGGTGAGAAAATACGCTAGATGACCCAGAGATGTCCTTGCGGACCCATGTGGTTCGACAGCTGCAAGGAAAGGAGTTCCTAAAACACAATCCATAGGGAGATTGGCCAGGAGGAATTTCATACCAAGAGAACATTGATCAAACCATATTAAATCTTTAGGAACCTCAAAACTAATATTGGTAGAAATATTTCCTAACCCTACGACAAAATATTTGTTGGGAAGACAGTATTTGCAAGGGATTATATCTTGGTTGAGTAAATTCATGTCAAAACTAGTATCTAACAAGGCATTGAGGAAAAATATTCTCCTTCAATTTCTATAATAATTTCAACATGGTACTTTTGATACTAGATGGTCAAGATTTTCATAGCATATAAGCCTCTTAAATGGTCAATACCGTGACTAGCGATGTTGGGATTACCTTCTTGACATGTTGTCACATCCTCAAGAGGAGGAGGAAACAATGTCATTTGTTCTTGTAGATATTTTATTTCTTGGCAATCCCAATAATATACTTTGTATGAGTCCTTAGGGGTTTATCCATATTGATCAAGTTTGAGACTGAGTTATGCAACTTCTTTCTTTAGATAAAACACTTCTTTGGCTAAGTCGGTTAAATAAGGATGCTAGATTTTGGTTTCTTTGTTATGTCTGATGAAATACATAGTATTTCTTTCAAATGAAGCATCTAAAAAGAAAGGCTTCGTACCTGCTGAGGAGGAAACTCCTGAAATCCTTTGCTTTTTTTCTAAAGATATTGTTTTCAGAAAGGATTCTAATAGGGCCTTCTTCATTTCTCCTTCAGGTAAATCTTTGATCTAAGCCATCATTTGAGCGCCTTGGTCACCTGTGTCTTGACACGTGCATAATTTTATCTTTTCTCTATGCTTGGGAGAGTCTGGTATCAAATATGATTTAGGAGGATCTTCACATAAAAAAAAGTTAAATTGGTATCAGAGCCAAAGATAATCTTTTCACTAGTTATTTACCGACTTATATCTCTTTCTCTTTCTATGGCTCTCTCTATGTCTTTTAAATAAATTAGAAATGTTGAGGAATGTAGTACTAGTGCCTCTAAGAGTAGCCTCAACTCTATGTTCTCTAGTAATCATATGGAATTTTAAACCAATCCAATATTAAAGTTGTTGAGTCACAACCCCAAGATGATTGGAAATTACCAGTCATTTCTCCCAACCAAGTATATAGTGATTTGAGTATGTTTCATCTCCGTGCTATTACTCGAGTTTTTGTTAAAGATTCCGTCAATCGTATCCAACAAAACAGTGATGTCATTCAAACTATTTCTTTTCTCAATGTTAAAGAGATTCAAGAAGAAGAAAAGAAACACAGCATAAATTATCTTCATTTTGGTTTCATCCGTGTTGGCATAAATGCACTAGTGCATAAAGGAATAGATGCCTATGTCCTCTTCACTATCCGTGACATGACTCACAATAAGTTCACTTATTTCTTAATTGGTGGTATTGTTGCTCCTCTATCCAATCGTCCTATGTACTTTGATTTTTATCCAAACTTCTCAGTCTACACCTTTGATGAAAACCTTGAAGATATTCTGAAACTTCAAATTCATACCACTGGATTTGACTTGTGCAACACTCACACCAATATTTATGTCCACTCTCGTGGTTTCTTCCTACATACCAATACCTTGTATCCTGCCATGATGCATACTCCCAGCCAACATTCTCAATCTAGTACACTTGTCCTTACGGACCCTCTCAACCAAAAAAAGGAACACCAACTCATTAAATGGGAAAACATTTCTTTCCTCTCTCACTGCGTTATCAACATTTCCCGTAACCCCATTCAAAATTACATCACTTATGCACATATTCAAGAATCATATTCCTCTGTTTTAATCTCCTTCCCTTCCTCGTCTAATATTTTTCATACTAAGAGTGGTGGACCTTCTCCGACATTACCGACCACATCCTTATGCTTACATCCCTCCCTTTAATCTCTCGCCTCTTCACTTGGATGGGTACCCTACTCTATCCAATGTTTATACTGTAACAATTTGGTAACTTTTTCAAGCTTATCTACGACCATAGAAGACAACCAAATCTCATTTGAACACCAGTTTCATAATCCAAGTACAAACGTTCCAACCCCCAACTCTACGGAAAAAGAACCTTGTCCACACCCACAATGCTCTGATATTTCTTTTCCCCGTGATAATCATATATTATTCATAACATCATCCTCTCCTAACCTTTATATCCCCCCTTGTCGTCTCACAAACTCTGTTCCAAGTAATCTTAAAAGACCAGTCGTACCATAAAAAAATAAATTTCTCTCCCTAATGAGAGGTTGTGAAAAAATATATGTGAAAGAAGATTGGATAAAACTCATGCTAAATTGTGATCTCTTTACCTATCCTGATGCTGAACAATTTTCAAAATCTATCCCAGACGGAGAAAAAATAAAATTTTCAATAGCCTGGAAAAATTATATGACAAAGAAGGACATCTGGATTTCTTTCTATGAATGGAAAGCACAAAAAGAAATCCTTGCTACATTCTGCAAAAAACAACCAATGCGTAAGAACCTTTCTACTTCCCCCATACATCCACTTCTCACCCCACTAGTTTCTTGTCCCATCCAAACCATATCTATTTCTGACTTAGGAAAAGAAATCAGAAAGCTAAATAAAGAAATCAAAGAAGTTGCAGAATAAGAAAACAACCAGCAAAAAATCCTATCCATTGAGCACCAAAAGTTCCATGTCCTCTTGGATATCATTATTAATGGAAAAAGGTTTCATCTCAAGACATTGCTCGATAATAGTTCTAACCTAAACCTTCTGAATAAGGAAGTCATTCTTGTCCAATTTTGGCATAAGACCCACCAAAACGCCATTGGTTTGGGAAATCAACCAACTCAACTTCTCTACGAAGTTCCTGAGGCAATCTTATGTTTCCAACACCATGGCTTATCCTTAAAATTTCTGCTAACAGATATCCCAGTAGCTTTCATTCTTGGCACTCCCTTTTTTGTTGTTGTTGAGCCCCATGGTTCCACCAGATTACCTAATGGAACTCTAGTATATTTTATCAGTATCCCTTCCCCATCCCAAGGCTCAAAAATAACTATCCAACTCCCTTTCGTGTCTCTACCCAAGATTTCTTCTCTTATTTACATAGTCCAAAACAAGACACTAAAAATAGAAGAGTTAAAAGGAAAAAGGACTGAGCTGAGAATCAAAGATCAAATTGCCCAAAGTCAAACGCAACAACAGATTTTAGAGCTGTAGAAATAATTTAAAGAAAAAGTATGCTCAGACAATCACATTGCCTTTTGGAACCATAAAAAACATGAAGTATAACCTCCTTACAAAGACTCATATGAATAAACATCTTTCAAAAGTAGAGCTATCCCTATGAATGCATAATATCAGAAGCTATGTTACAATGAAATTCAGGGACTGCTTCACAAAGGACCGATTAGAGAATATAGTAGTCCATGGAATTGTTATGGATTCTACGTAAACAAGCATTCTGAGTAGGTAAGAGGAATTCCTCGACTGGTCATCAATTACAAGCCTTTAAACATGGTATTAGCTGATGACACATATCCCATACCTAATAAATCCAATCTAGTGACCAAAATTGTTGGAGAAAAAATCTTCTCCAAATTTGACTTAAGGTCGGGATTAGCCATAAAAGAAGAAGATAAGTTTAAAATTTCCTTCAGTGTCCCTACCGGACATTACGAATGGAATTTTATGACTTTTGGACTGAAAAATGCTCCTTCAAAATTTCAGTGAGTCATGGATGATACCTTAAAACAATACTTTGGCTGGCTAATTGTTTATATTGATGGGATCCTGGTATTCTCTTATTCTATTGAACAACACTTCAAATATCTTAAGAAATTCTTGCAAATCATCCAAAATGTTGTATTGGTATTTTCAAAAAAGAAACTAGAACTGTTCAAAACAAAATAAAGTATCTTGGCCACATCATCAACAATGGTGAATTGATCCTCCAAAACCATGCTGTAGAATTTGAAGATAAATTTCTAGACATAATTTTGGATAAAATCCAACTTCAAAGGTTCTTAGGAAGCCTAAATTATATTAGCCATTTTTACAAATACTGTGCATAAGACATAAAGATGTTAAATGATAGGTTAAAGAAAGAATCGAATCTGTGGACAGATGCACACACCCAGGTTGTCAGAAAGATCAAGACAAAAGAAAAAGCATTGCCACTTCTTCACATATCTGATGATGATCTGTACAAAATTTTTGAAACATATGCTAGTAATCTTGGATGGAGAGTTGTCCTCAAACAAGTTAAAAGCCACAAGAATAAACAGACAGAAGAAATAGTCCAATTCGCCTCTGGCCTCTGGCAACCTAGTGAAAAAAATTATTCTTCCTTGGATAAAGAAATCAAACTTGCTCTGAATGTTATACACAAGTTTGAAATCTTTCTTATCCATAAGAAGTTTTTATTAAGAACTTATGTTTCACCCATGAATTGAGTCTGGAACAAAGAAGTCAAAAAATCCAGTGATGCCAAGTTTTCTAGATGGCAAGCCCTATTCAACAATTTTGATTTTGACATAGAACATATCAAAGGAGCTTCCAACAACATTCCATATTTTCTAAGTCGAGAACAACTACAACCTCATGCAATGGTAATCTTCATTCATTGGAAAAACAAAGCAGAAGTGTTAGCAATTGTCCTCGATCTTCTAAGTTGGGAACAATGCAAAGAAGAATGGAGGCCACATTGGGAATTAAGAAGCACCCAAATTATAAATTCAACAAACTTAATTTGTCCACAAAGAATGATTTCAGAAGTCCGTACAAGACCGACATCCAATGTATTACTCCCTATCATCACCAGAGCTGCACAAAAGGCATACAAAGCTCAAAATGATTTAATCCATGTCTTTCATGATATTGATCTTATCTAGGAAATCCACAATAACCAGAGCTTACATCAACAATATTATTGTCTACACACACCCACATTATTGCTTCATTGGCTTGAAAGAAATCCTAACATCTATTTTCCTGGCAGTGATTATGATTACTCCCATTACAAGAATTTATGGTGAGATTTCTTACAAAAAGAAGATGAATTAGTCCTAGTCAAATTTGGAAATGTAAATACTGCCACAGTAGGAAGGCCTCCAACTTGGCTAGTAGAATGGTGGGAAGCATTCGGCATCAAAAAAAGCGCAGTAGATCCAGAATTGTTCTCCTCTATGACCAATTTCCCACTTCAAGGAGTGCATAATCTATACCAATATGGACCTAATGATGGTGAAATATTATGTAACTTCATCTTGAATCATCTTCAATGGGTCAACAAGACTAAAAACTTTGTACAAATGATCCATGGGCAACCTGTTATAGTACAAAAACACTATACAAAGATGTGGGACACATTACAATATGATGATAGATTTCATACGCATATTGAAAATGACTAATAAATAGGGGTTTATCCTCTATTATGTCCTACTAACTGACAATGGTGTTAGTTTATTTCTGTGGGTTCACGTCATGAACTCCAATTTGTACAAATCTTTGTCTCCCTTTTATAAATAAGCATCTTGGAAACTCAGAGCACTTCTCTGACTTTTGGCATGGTTTGACCCGAATTTCCAAGTTACTTCTAATATGTGGAAAGTTGTGTGGGGCCTTAGTTGGATTGTTCTTTCATGTTCTCTCTGCCAAGTGTATAATCAAGAAAAATAAATCTTAAAAGAAGATTTGATTCTAGAATGATAGTTTGGAGTTTTCCTAGGATAATGATTCCTTTCTCTGAAAAATTTGTATATAAGGAGAAGGGAATCTCATTAGTAGGCATTAAGAGTTTGATTCTGTAAGTCTAAGTCTGATAATCTCCTCCCTTTGAACTTTGAGTATTTCTTTCTTAAGTTGCTTTGATAAGCCTGCGTGATTTTGGCTCGGCCAACACGAACCTAAAGTGGTAGAAGCATATAGATCTATGTCTGTATATAAGTATCTATGAGTTATATCTGCATTGTTGAAGTCATATGAGTAGTTTGTGTGCTATCATATAAGTCTGTAATCACATGCTGATTTGGCTTAGATAATAAAATCATCTTCCGCATATCTCTGATTATTAAAAATTTCTACCTTGTCTATGTGTTATGTTTTTCTCATGAACTATTGAAGGTTTGTCAGAAGTTCATTGGAGAAATTGATGCCCGAAAATTCACTAAGAAGTTGGACAAGAGTTCACTTTGGTTCTGGAGCGTTGTGAGTAAGTCCCGCTAGGCAGGAGGCCACTAAGGGAAGTTGAGGCATTGGGATGTTTTAAGGTTCAGACTAGTTTCTTCTTGGTTTCACCTAGGGGATTTTTTTGGGTTCAAGCCCAATTAGAAGAAGGAAAGTATCAGCAAAACATAGAAGCATTGACAAGAAGAACATTTCAAGCGTCATTCTTTGTCAAAGGAAGCCTTTGTGGTATGACTGCACAAAATTGGTATTAGAGAAATTTTGTGCAGTAGCACCACAGAGGCTTCCTCTGATGGAGAATGAAGCTTGAAATTTAATTCTTGTCAATTCTTCTATGTTTTGTTGATGGTTTCCTTCTTCGAACTCATCTTGAACCCATAAAAATACCTTAGGTGAACCCAAGAAGAAACAAGTCTGAACCTTCAAACAACCCAACATTTCAAATGCCCTTAGCGGCCTCCTTCCTAGAGGGACTTATTCAAATTTCTCTAGGACCTAAGTGAACTCCTGTCCAACTTCTCAGTGAATTTTTGGGCATCAATTTCTCCAGTGAACTTCTGACAAACCTGTTGAGCACTCAACACACCCTAAAAGTCCTATGTCAAATTTTACTTTTTGGGTACCACTCAATCTTTTGCACTATCTGATTCTACTTTAGTATGAAAAATATTACCTTTGATTAACTTAAAAAAGACTAAATTTTAATTAAAATAATCGATAGCCAAATCTTTTTCCCAATGGTCCTAATAAATTTGGCATCGGAAAGGATTAAGCATGAAAGGAAATCTCTCAAGAGAACCAAGGTATTCGAGCACCGATCTTCGTCGACGTCAGCAGACGAGATTTTTTTTTCGCTACGAGCTTCACTATGGATATCTTCGATGACCGATACCTTCGACATCAAAAAAAGGCTGAAGGAGTAAGTGCTTACAGAGGAAGAAAATAATCACCAATAGTCGATCCTCAAAACTCTCGACATCGACGATATTTTTGAGAAGGTGGGTCCATAGAAAGGGCATGACAGGTTTATTCCCCCCTCTGACTACCGACCCCGATAATTTTTGGCATCGACAGTCCTAGGTTTATTTTGACACATGCATCTTGCTGAAAATCCCAACTCTGATTGGGATACACGATCAAGCCATGTGCCCCCACCTATCACGTGTCGTTGCCAAAATGGTTAAACATATGATCGAGTTTTCCTTTGAGTCGTTATCACTTCCCGAGGCCCGAGTCACACCCCGAGTTAGTTTTTCCACATCAGTTTCGTACGAAAAAATCAATCAGCATCAGAAGTTCTAAAAAAGAGGTTGCCAACGAAACATTCACCACGCATCGCCGATCCCCGACCTGCCCACTTGGAAAATGACATGATGGGATGTTTTGACGTTAGATACAACACATTCAAAGAGCTAATTAATTCCAAAATCTCGCATTAGTTGTTAATTCGTGCACAAATCAAAAGTACCATTTGAACATACCGATATAACACCTCACCCTCCATGCCTCCTTCTCAACCCACGATGAATTAAACTATAGATATTTGGTGGTAGATTTGTTTGAATTTCACTCATCAGCCGTATTAATTGGTTCATACAATTGGTAAGATCTTCCCATCAAATCCTTTTGAGCCATTGTAAACAATATTATTCTGAATGCAAAGCAATTCAGGTCAGACATAGGAGTGAGGCGACCAATACGGAAGAAGTCTCCAAGATCTTGTGAGTACTAAACCACAAAGTTTAGCAAGCGTTACAGGTATGTGCTAGTCTAAATTTTGTTATGTTTTTACCTCACATATACATTATGATCCAATATTTCTTTGTATGTCATCCCTAAAGGATTGTTTCATTTGCAGGAACAATGCCTATGAGAAAACAAACCACCAGGAAATATCCAAGAGTGTTGAAGCTAAAAGAACCATAGGTAGGAGAAAGTTACTCCCCGGCGGTCGCAAAACAATTGGAATTCGCTCCAAAGTCGGTGCCCTTCATCAAGACATCCACCAAGAATTTTTTCATTCAGCCCCTAGCCTTCAGAGACATGGAGGCAAGCATAAGGACGAAGATAGTACTCTCGCACTGGGGATAAATTTTATAGAAGATCAAGAGGAAAGAATCCCCTGAATGTACCCCGCACAACGATCCCGATACAAGAAAACTCGACGATGAAATCCTTCCGAACATCTGAAAGGCGTATATGCACATGGTAGTGGAAGAACTTGAGTATTACCCTACATAGAACTCCTGAAGTGGCTTATCGATCACACCAACACAAAAAAATGTTTGATTAATGACGACAATGGAAAGTGTGTCGAGGTTTTCCTTCCAGTGGAGGTTCGAAATTACTACAAGCTCAGAGAGCTAGAGGAGTGGATGAACACCAATTTTGTTATGAGATTCTATGAGAAACATGACACCAACAAGGTGATGGATTCATGGTGGTGAGAGGATAAAAAGTTCACCAATCGAACCTCCAGTTGGTACTCGACGACCAACTTAAGGGAGTCGTATATCTATCTAATGGTCCTCCTCTGCCAGTTGCATGGGGAGAAATATTGCTCCATGTTTTAAGAGGCTTGGATGCCTCTATATTATACTATATCCATTTTTGGAATAGGTTTTAACTGGGATTCCATCATCTCCAAACAGCTGATCACTTGCATACGACAGGCCCAGACGTAGAAAGAAGGAGAAACCCCGTCCTTCTACATGCCTTCTTATTTATTGTACATCATCTATGATAGAAATGCCTTTACTGGAATGAGCCTGAGCTAGCACGCCTCAGAACTCCTGATCCATGTATATTTCAACATCTTGTGGGAGAACAAGTGTTACACATCAAAATCACTCATTGAAATGATGGCTAGTGTCATCATTACAAATACTGCAAGTGTCGCATATTGGACCCAAGTGTCGCAAGTGTCATAAACATTATCTTTCCTATGTCGTGTCTCTAACAACATCATGAAGACACTTAAGACACCTCAAAGACTAGTCTTGAAGAAGAGAAATCAACTGACAAGGAGTACAAGCCTTTTACCACTGAAAAAGCCACTAAAATATCAATTTTGGAAGTAAGCACTCCCCTACCTACTGACAGGGAGCACTGGCACTTTGTACCTCCTTCTAGGGGAGCGTTCCAGTGCTCTGTGCCCCTTTTGGGGGATCACTACCCTTCCTGAGTGAATTTTGGTTTGTTGAGATAAATCAGGGAAGAATCCCCTGAATATCTGAAGTTGGTTGGATTAGAATATGAGTTCAAGGAATGATCTTAGGGAAGATCCACAACTAAAGGAGAGGAATCCTCAACTTATCCCAAAGATCTCTCAAGTGGTTGGTCCTCTCCAAACTTATATAAGGAGGCCTTCTCATGGTGAAAGGGAGAGGATATAGAGATACCAAACTTATGATCCTATAACTAGTACATGATACATAAAAAGATTGGAGGTATGAAACCTATGATCTCATAGGAAACATACAGTATGGGATAGAGACATATAGAGAAGCACATAACTTATGATATCATAAGGAAGGAAATTGAATCATAATCAGTGTAGATTACTTGAGAAAAGGGGTTGGACAAGGAGAGATGGAAGAAGCTGCTGCACCTTCATCAGAGGATTGTAAGTATTCTTCAATTGTTCTCATTAATACATATACATGCTTGGCCTGTTTCTTTCAAATTTATGTTTGTTTCACATGAATTTGTCTTCAGTAGATAGATCTGTATTTTAGGTAATCTCAGTAGAATAGGAAGCATGTTGTATCTTTGTTTGTTCTACAAGACCTATCGAGGAGCTCAGAATTGGAGCTTAGCTTGGACTTTGTGAGGACAAACGTCGTTAACAAGGTACACATGTTTCTTCTTCCTCTTCATATATTAGCTTAATTAGATATAAAAGGATGTCAGTGACCAATGATAGCACCCTTTCTGTCTTGGTTTAGGGGTCTAGATACCACGAGGGAATCCACTTGTCCACAGGAGGATTCACCTGTAACAAAAATTGGCAACTCCACTAGGGAGGAGCTCTGATTTTTGTTTCCTTTCCTAGATATTGGTTTGTCCCTTTGCCTAATTTTTGGCCTTCTCCATAATGTCTTTGATTCTTAGATCTAGTTGATTGGCCCTTAATTTCATCACTTTCAAATTGATTGGCTGAGTGTGCTTGGAATTTTGACTTTCTGGGTATTTTTTGAGTTTTGAGATCCCGACGCTCCCTTTCCCTTGATATCAGAGTGCTAGAGCTCCCCGTTGGCCTTACACAGAGTGTTGGAATTATTTGGTTCCCTTTACACCAGAGCACTACCCCTTTTTTGTGAGAAAATTTTTAGGATTTTCATTCTCTGAATTCATTTCTTGTTTTTGGCATTGGCTAAGGAGTTTTACAATCTCAGTTCATCTCAGTCTTGGCCTTCAACACCCTATTTTCTAAGAATTGATTTTCTTTTGTTTGGAATTTTGACATTTTCTTTCCTTACCTTCAAATCACTCTTTGTCTTTGATGATTTAGAGTCAATTGGTTGTTTTCTTCTCATTTATCTGACTGGGTGAAAATTTTTGTAAGGAGATTCAAAGGTATTTTGTACTTTTCCTTTTGATATTTGAGGTCATATTCCCAAACAATTAAGTTTTGAGTGGTTTATTTTTCTCCCTATATTTTCTTGGATTCTTCTCTGCATTTTATTTTCTTCCTTGAATTCTTGCATTTGAAGTAGCGAAATTGCATGTTTTCGGACATTTTGGGACATTGTGCATCTGAAATCATGAATGTTTTCCCCTTCTCTTAGCATAATTTTCATCAAAATAAAAAGATTGCATATTCATCTCTTTGCATAACTTTCGAGTCGGTCAAAACACCATATCGTCCACGCCATTTTCCTTTTAAGTAACAACAGTTTTAAAAATCAAATGCTAAACTAAAAAATTGATTAGACATTTTTACATTTTTACATTTTCTGGTAGAAAACCTACATTAGATTAGTTGTAGGGCTTTGGAATAGGTGTGAAAGATAACTTTCCAAAGCTGCAAACAAACATAGAATCTTGTGTTAGGGAGCGGTGAAATCCAATTGTTGCATTTTTTCCTGGGAATCCTTTCTCACACAACGGTCAATCACGAGGTATCATTAAGAATGGTAGAGTTACTTGCCCTGCTTTGTCGGTCTTGGTGTAGAGATTGCGTGTATTATGGGGGTCTCTTGAAGGTATACCCGCAATGATGAGTGGAAGTCTTTCAAGTTGATTTCGGGATAGATACCCTGCCCTTGCATGTGGATTATACTGTCGATTGTTTCCCAAGGAATCATTGTTGTAGTTGGTAACCTTAGTGGCCTATCTCTTTAGGGTATTTACACAAGGTGACTATAGAGGGGAAAGTCTTCACGGTACTTGGAATCGACATTGGCCAGACTCACTCGGGCTCCTTAGAGGGCATGAGTTTTGAGAGCCCAACACTCCCCTGCCCTTGATATCGGAGGGCTAGCGCTCCCTGTTGGACTTACATAGAGTGTTGGAATGCTTTGGTGCCCTTTACACCAAAGAGCTACCCCTTTTCTGTGAGAAAAGTTTCAGGATTTTCATTCTCTAAATTCATTTCTTGTTTTTGGCATTGGATAAGGAGTTTTACAATCTCATTTCATCTTGGTCTTGGCCTTCAACACCCTGTTTTCTAAGAATTGATCTTCTTTTGTTTGGAATTTTGACATTTTTTTTCCTTACCTTCAAATCACTCTTTGTCTTTGACGATTTAGAGTCAATTGGTTTTTTTCTTCTCATTTATCTGACCGAGTGAAAACTTTTGTAAGGAGATTCAAAGGTCTTTTGTATTTTTCCTTTTGATCTTTGAGGTCATCTTCCCAAACAATTAAGTTTTGAGTGGTTTCTTTTTCTCCCTATATTTTCTTGGATTCTTCTCTGCATTTTATTGTCTTCCTTGAATTCTTGCATTTGACATAGAGGAATTGCATGTTTTTTGACATTTTGGGACATTGTGCATCTGAAATGATGAATGTTTTCCCCTTCTCGTAGCATAGTTTTCATTGAAATAAAAAGATTGCATATTCATCTCTTTGCATAACTTTCGAGTCGGTCAAAACACCATATTGTCCACACCATTTTCCATTTGAGTAACAACAGCTTTAAAAATCAAATGCTAAATTAAAAAATTGATTAGACGTTTTTACATTTTCTAGTAGAAAACCTACATTAGATTAGTTGCAGGGCTTTGGAATAGGTGTGAAAGATAAATTTCCAAAGTTGTAAACAAACATAGAATCTTGTGTTAGGGAGCGGTGAAATCCAATTGCTGCATTTTGTCCTGGGAATCCCTTCTCACACAAGGGTCAATCACGAGGTGTCATTAAGATTGCCAGAGTTACTCGCCCTACTTTGTCGGTCTTGGTGTAGAGATTGTGCATATTATGGGGGTCTCTTGAAGGTATACCCACAATGATGAGTGGAATCCTTTCAAGTTGATTTCAGGCTAGATACCTTGCCCTTGCATGTGGATCAAATTGTCGACTGTTTACCCAGGAATCATTATTGTAGTTGGTAACCTCAGTGGCCTATCTCTTTAGGGTATTTACACAAGGTGATTGTAGAGGGGGAAGTCTTCACGGTTCTTGGAATTGACGTTGGCTAGACTCACTCGAGCTCCTTGGAGGGTATACCCATGATTATGTGTGGGAGCTTGAACTAGGGTGTAAGTGTGTTAAGCAGGTCGTCAACGTAACTTTTCCACCCACTCTATCTCATCCCCTTATTACTTTGTTCCCATGATGTTGGGTTTCATCACCAACTAGTGTGCTCATTGGGACAAGGTTTTGTTTTATTGCTTGCTTACTAGATTTTTAGCATGTGTTGTTTGTTCTCCCTAGCAGAATCTAGGTTGGAGCTTTATTTTTTTGGCGTTTGTTCCTGGGATGACCAATGAATGAACCCATTTTCCAGGGGAACCCTTTGTTTTTCCTTCTTACGAAAAATTTGGTCCTCCATAAATAACTTCTTTTAGCCTTCCAAGTCTCACAATTGGGTTATTGGTATGGTTGTTTTCCACTCCGATGATCTCGAATGCAAGTGCTTCTGATGTAAGCACACCACCCACACATCAACCTCATGTCAACCTTTCTCCTTATTCGTCTTTCAGGTCTCCTTCCATTTCTCCTTCTTCACCTAGTGAAATCCCTGAAGCGAGTAACCAGGTTAATAAGAAGAAGAAGAAATGGAAAGAGAAGAAGAAGAAGAAACAGAAAGGGACCAAGCCTCCAACTACATCAAATGTTGGATCCAAGAAACCAACTACTATTAATAGTATTGGGAGTGTTGATGAGGTAGTTAAGGTTAAAACGAAGAATCTAAAACCCAAATTCCCTTGCAGTCTTTGTAAGGCTGACCATTTTCTGAGGGATTTCCCTGGTATTCCCAAGGTCTTACAAATGTGGTCCTCCACGTCATTGGCCCCTGCCAGGTGGGTTGGTGACACCCCGTCAACTAGTGATGTTAAGGTTGGTAAGAAGAAGACAACTGCCAAATTTTCTTGTATGTTATGCGAAGGTGATCATTATTCTCACCTTTGTCCTCGTATGGATGAGGCTTCTTCTCTTTTGGAAAAAATTCAACTTCCAAAAGGTTACTGTAAGCTTTCTCCCAACCCTTCATTAGTTAATGGACTGGTCAATCGGGTTCCATCCCCGGTCAATCTGGTTGATCAGGTGGTCAATATTGTTTCATCCTCGGTTGAACCACTCACCAAAGTAGATGATCCAATTCTGTCATCGATTAGCCCCAATTTTCATCTGGAAAGTGAAACCCAAGTGACTGATCCAGTCCCGTCATCGATCAGTCCCACCCTTCATCCGAAGAGTGCCAAAGTGGTTTCTCCGATTACATCATCAGTCAATCCCACTCTTCCTTTCAACAATGACAAGGTGGTCGATTCGATCCCATCATTGATCGATCCTACTCTCTCGTTAGAGAGTAAACCCGATTCTTCCCACATTTTTCTCATTGATACAGGATCTACCATTCCGAGGGGCATTCCTTCTTCTCCTGTGAAAACCCCTCCAAGTAATGAGGTCATCCTTTTTTATTGGGTTGTGCTAACTGGACCTCGTCTTCCCTCTCACATGCCTTTCAAGATTACAGTAAAATTTTGTGGTTGGGACATTCCTCATACGCTGATAGATGAAGGTTTTATCGTTAGTATTTTTTCTTCTATTGCTTGGAAAGCTTTAGTTTATCTTAAGCTTGTGTCGGTTACCCAGACTCTGTTCACTTTCAACAGAAGAACCAGTCACCCTTTAGGGATCCTTCCTCAGTTCCTGGTAACTTTGGGAGAAAAAACAGTCTTTGTTGATGTTATGGTAGTCTAGGACCCCTTGGATTTCGATTTACTCCTTGGACGAGATTATGTCTATGCCATGAAAGATATTGTGTCCACTATTTTTCATGTGATATCTTTCCTGCACGATGTAATAATGGTGACTATTGATCAAATTTCGTTTGTTGGCCCTAGCTTGACCATCAACCCAATGACCTCCCTAACCGGGTCTTATATGCAGTTGGTATCACCTCTGCCACAGGTCAATTATGTGGCATTGTCTCCCATGCCTTCAATTTCCGATGACTTAAATCTGGTAGTTGACATGGTGATCTCTTTGGTAGGGCTATTGGAGCCTGATCTCCTTACCCCTATCGCGACCCTCGACATGTGTTCCTTCCAAAGCATTATTCTTCCATCCAGTGAAGATCTCTTGGAAGCCATGATCGATATTTGTCCCTTGACATGGTGTCCTTCCAAAGAATTATCCTCTTGGAAGCCATGATCAAGAAGAGGTCACACGCATAGTTTCTCTTCTCTGTGGAAAGCTCGTTAAATAATGAAATAGAAGTTACGAACATAGTTTCGCTTCTATGTAGAAATCTCATTAAAAAATGAAACAGAGCTCACAAGCATAGTTTCTCTTCTTTGTAGCAAGCTCATTAAAAAATGAAATAGAGCTCATGAGCATATTTTTCCTCTATGTGGCAAGCTCGTTAAAAAATGAAATAGAAATCTGGGGATTGAACCTGGAACCTTAAGTATAGTTCTTTTCCTGTGTCAAGATTGTTAAAAAATGAAATGATCACCTCTCTTGTCAGGTTGAGTCTTTTGCCAGATCTCATAGATGTCGAGTCGATTCTTTCGTTATATATCGTATTTGAACCTTCATTTCATCCACCCTTATCCTTTTTCTCCATCTAGTACAGAAATAGGTGACAACCTCAAATTTGGTGAATGAATTGAAGCTTGGGGGCATGTCTCTAGCCTTTGATGATCATTTTGGAGTTAAGCCACGAGCTTTCAAGCTGGGGGCATACCGATCTTAGTCTTTGTTCCTTCTAGTGCTCATAAATACATGAGAATGTAACCGAGTATAATTTTATCACTTTTTTAGACTCGTAAAGGTTATACGAAAAAGGAACCCCTAGGAGACTCCTTTAAGCTCTTTTTAGACTCTCTAAACATGAAAAGATCGTTGAGTGATCTTTCTTCATTTCCCACTCATTAAAAGGTTTGAAAGGGCATCTTTCAAGTGATAATTTATCCCTTTTTCGGCCTTGCAAGACTAACATTACGAAAAATGACCACATTGGAGTCGTCTTTAAGTCATTTTTAGACTCTCTAAATATGAAAAACAACCAAGTTTACCTTCTCTGGACTCGTTAAACAATCATACATTGAAGGGCTCATGTGGGACGGAACCCTTACTTCTTCCAGTTCATTAAAAAAAGGAAGAGGAACTTACCGAAGGTGAGTTATATCAAGCATGTGTTACCCTCCTCGATCTTGTTAAACCAAAAAGAGGTACTCATCTATCTGGATGGGGGGGAAATTGAAATAAGAAAGACAAGCAGTTTTTGAGAACTTTACTAGTGACCTTACAGAATCCCTTGAACATGGAATTTTATATTTGCATGCATTTCAATATGTTGAACCTATGCATTGAACCAATCCTTTGAGTTTCCTTACTCCTTTGGGTCACCCGACATAAGTCACAGTATCCATTTCATTATCAATTTTTGGTCCCTGCTAAGTTTCTGCTGTCATGCCTCAGTGTTCAAGGGAAGTATCTGTTACAGGTGAATCCTTCGATTCTTCCCACATTTTTCTTGTTGATACAGGATCTACCGTTTCGGGGGGCATTCCTCCTTCTCTTGCGAAAAATCCTCCAAATAATGAAGCCATCCTTTTTGAATGGGGTGTGCTAACTGGACCTCGTCTTCCCTCTCACATGCCTTTCAAGATTACAATAAACATTTATGGTTGGGACGTTCCTCATACACTGATAGATGAAGGTTCGTCCGTTAGTATTTTGTCCTCTATTGCTTGACAAGATTTGGATTATCCTAAGATTATGTCATTACCCAAACTCTATTCTCTTTTAACAGAAGAACCAGTCACCCTTTAGAGATCCTTCCTTAGTTTTTAGTAACTTTGGGAGAAACAATAGTCTTTATTTACTCCTTGGGCGATATTATGTCTATGCCATGAAAGCTATTGTGTCCACTCTTTTTCATGTGATATCTTTCCCGCATGATGGAATAATGGTGGCTATTGATCAACTTTCATTTGTTGGCCCTGACTTGACCATCAACCCAATGAACTCCCTAATCGTGTATTATATGCAGTCGGTATCACCTCTACCACAGGTCAATTATGTGCCATTGCCTCCCATGCCTTCAATTTCCAATGAATTAGATCCGATAGTTGACATGGTGATCTCTTCAGTAGGGCTATTGGAGCCTGACATCCTTACCCTTGTCCTGGCCCTTGACATGTGTTCTTTCCAAAGCATTCTTCTTCCATCCAGTGAAGATCTCTTGGAAGCCATGACCGAGATTTGTCCCTTGACATGGTGTCCCTTCGGAGAATTATTCTCTTAGAAGCCATGATCAAGAAGAGGTCATGAACATAGTTTCTCTTCTCTGTGGCAAGCTCATTAAAAAATGAAATAGAATTTATGAGCATAGTTTCACTTCTGTGTAGCAAGCTCGTTAAAAAATGAAACATATCTCACAAGCATAGTTTTTCTTCTGTGTAGCAAGCTCATTAAAAAATGAAACAGAGCTCATGAGAAAAGTTTTCCTCTCTGTGGAAGCTCGTTAAAAAATTAAATAGAAATCTGGGGATTGAACCTAGAACCTTGAGCATAGTTCTTTTCCCGTGCCAAGCTCGTTAAAAAATGAAACAGTCACCTCTGTTGCCAGGTTGAGTCTTTCACCAGATCTCGTAGATGTCGAGTCAAGTATTTTGTTAGTTCTCGTATTTGAACCTTAATTTCATCCACCCTTGTCCTTTTTCTCCATCTAGTACAGAAATTGGTGACAACCTCAAAGTCAGTGAATGAATTGAAGCTTGGGGGGCATGTCTCCAGCCTTTGATGATCATTCTGGAGTTAAGCCACTAGCTTTCAAGCCGGGGGCATACTGAGCTTAGTCTTTGTTCCTTCTCATGCTCATAAATACATGAGAATGTAACCAAGTATACTTTTTTCACTTTGTCGGACTTGTAAAGTTTATATGAAAAAGGAATCCCTGGGAGTCTCCTTTAAGCTCTTTTCAGACTCTCTAAATATGAAAAGATCGTCGAGTGATCTTGCTTCCTTTCCCACTTGTTAAAATGTTTGAAAGGGCATATTTTGAGTGATAATTTATCTCTTTTTTTGGCCTCGCAAGACTAACATTATGAAAAAGGACCACATTGGAGTCGTCTTTAAGTCATTTTCAAACTCTCTAAATATGAAAAAAAACTGATTTTACCTTCTCTGGACTTGTTAAACAATCATACATTGAAGGGCCCATGTGGGACAGAACCCTTACTTCTTCCAGTTCGTTAAACAAAGGAAGAGGAACTTACCAAAGGTGAGTTATATCGAGCATGTTTTACCCTCCTCGAACTCATTAAACCAAAAAGAGGTACTCGTCTATCTAGATGGGGGAAAAATTTAAAGAAGCAAGACAATAATTTTTTGAGAACTTTACTAGTGACCTTACAGTCTCCCTTGAACACGACATTTCATCTTTGCACACATTTCAATCTATTGAAACTCTACATTGAACCAATCCTTTGAGTTTCCTTACTCCTTGGGTCACCCGACATAAGTCACAGTATCCATTGCATTATCAAGTTTTGGTCCCTGTCAAGTTTCTATTGTCATGCCTTAGTGTTCAAGGGAAGTATCCGCCTCGAGAGTCAGTTGTCACAAATATCTTGTTTCAATACCTATGTCAGTCCATGTTCACTTGATCCACCAATTACATCTCTGTGTCTATTTTGTGTCGTTGATGGGGGATACATCAAGGCCCTCCTTCGACGAGTCTATTCCTATCAACTCCAACACATTATCCAGGAGCTAGAATTAGAGACCAGCTAGTAATTTGGGACCTACATGCCTCAATGGCAGGCCTCCTCACATCCAACAGTCAGTTTACATCATTGACCTCTGATTGGATGATTTTGCAGATTTTCGACTTCATCTCATCCATTCACATTTGTTGGAATGTACTAGAGTACCTTGGGAATCATTTACATCAATGGTGATCTCCCTCGCGCCTGTTAACGGTTGATCTGAAAATAGAAGGCTGACTTGTTATGCTATGCAAGCACCCCTACTTCATTAAAATAAAACTTACAGGACCTTGCTTCATGCGTAAAAAAATGCAAAATAAACTTCTGTGTTAAGTTTGTGCTTCTTTCTTTAAATGTGCATGTATCTTCTTGTAAATACTTATGTGCGAG
>ML792588.1:447770-472079 GCA_009831015.1 Picea engelmannii
GCCACATCATCCCTCTGCCATGTCAGCAAAAGGTACGGCCCTCCACGTGGCCGTACGGACAGGTACAGTGAACACCCAAATTTGACCTTTTTGACTCGACGGTAAAATCGCGATATCTCCTCCATACGGACTCCATTCGCGAAAATAAATATACCGCCGGAATCGGGAAAACGAGACGGACGTAATGGCACTATTTTCGTCTCAATCTGAGCACTTTGAAAATTAAGCAAATTTTTGCCCCCCGGTCCAGATTCTGATCAACGGTTTACCTCATTGACCGGTAATCAAGTGGTTTCTTCCATGTTCGACATTAGGACATCTATTCACATGGTTAGATTCATACTACATTGGGATCGGTAAGAAGACCTTGGGTTGAGTCATCACTCTTATATATACTTTTCCCAGGTTCTGATGGAGTTTCTTTGAACATTGACACATACACTATAACATAGATCCACTTTGTATTGGTCGTGGAAATGTTGTGTCATCTCGTAGATCCACCATGTATTATTCTTGGCTACGATTAGTTCAGGTTATAGGAGTATAGATCCACGTTGTATATTTGGTGGATATACCTTTTTGTCAATATAATTATGGATCTGCAGTGTATTCTATGGTGGCCATACATGAAAAAGGCTTTATCACTCAAGCATAGGTATGCCTTCCTTGGGTTTGAAACATGTCATAATATTTGTTTGATGGTTGTGTGCATATTTTTCTGGCCTCTTTGCATCCATACCCTAGCTCAAAAAAGTCTACAAAGTACTTTAGTCATCATTGTCTTCTGATTTCTCACTTTGGCGGGCAATCTGTTATGCATCAAAATCACTCATTCCAATGATGGCTAGTGTCGTCATTACAAATACTGCAAGTGTCGCATATCGGATGAAAGTGTGGCAAGTTTTGTAAACATTATCTTGCCTATGTTGTGTCTCTAATGACATCTTGAAGACACTTAAGACACATCAAATACTAGTCTTGAAGAAGAGAAATCAACTGACAGGGAGTACAAGCCTTTTGCCATTGAAAAAGCCACTAAAATATCAATTTTGGAAGGGATCGATCCCCTACCTACTGACATGGAGCACTCACACTCTGTACCTCCTTCTAGGGGACCGTTCCAGTTCCCTGTGACCCTTTTTGGGAAGGGCTACCCTTCCTGGGTGAATTTTGGTTTGTTGAGATAAACTAGGGAAGAATCCCCTAAATCTCTGAAGTTGGTTGGATTCAAATAGGAGTTCAAGGAATGATCTTAGGGAAGATCCACAACTGAAGGAGAGGAATCCTCAACTTATCCCAAAGATATCTCAAGTGGTTAGGCCTCTCCAAGCTTAATAAGGAGGACTTCTCATGGTGAAAGGGAGAGGAGATAGAGATACCAAACTTATGATCCTATAAGTGGTACATGATACATGAAAATATTGGAGGTATGAAACCTATGATCTCATAGGAAACATACAGTATAGAATAGAGAGATATAGAGAAGCACCTAACTTATGATCTCATAAGGAAGGGCATTGAACCATAATCAATGTAGATTACTTGAGAAAAGGGGTTGGACAAGGAGATCTAGAAGAAGTTGTTGCACCTTCATCAGAGGATTCTAAGTATTCTTCATTTGTTCTCATTAATACATATACATGCTTGGCCTGTTTCTTTCAAATTTATGTTTGTTTCACATGAATTTTTCTTTAGTAGATAGATCTATATTTGAGATAATATCAATAGAATAGGAATCCCGTTGTATCTTTGTTTGTTCTGCAATACCTATTGAGGAGCTCAGGATTGGAGCTCATCTTGGACTTTGCGAGGACAAACGTCGTTAACAAGGTACACATCTTTCTTCTTCCTCTTCGTATATTAGCTTAATTAGATCTAAAAGGATGCCAATGACCAATGATAACACCCTTTCTGTCTTGGTTTAGGGGTCTAGATACCAAGAGGAAATCCTCTTTTCCACAGGAGGATTCACCTATAACAACAGGTACAAGAAATCCTACTCTCTCATTTGCGATCAATTTATCACACGTATTCATTTTTTGTTGTTCAAGAAAGAGTGCCCAAGACTGTCGAATGCAGCCAAAAAGATTATATCAAAAGTTGGAAACTCGTACCTGGATGAGAGAGATACCTACATCAGGGTTTTTAGAGCCATCAGATAACCACACATGTTACCTATGTATGTCCCCAATTGACTAGCAGTATGGGAAATCTGTTATCAAACCATCCTACAAGGTTACAATGCTACTATGGTAAAAGATAAGAAGTGGGAAATCATACCTTTTGGATTTCATATAGGTTTCTACATGGTAAAATACATCGTGGATGCCAATAAAGAAAGGTTAATCCAATTGGATTTATGATTCTAGACTTGTCATTTTTGCAAGCATGACCCAAAGTGTCTCGTCCTAAAGCACGCATCACAAGTATCGTCCTGCTGGCCATACGCCAATGATAGGTTTGAAGATGATATCTTCACCAAAAATGCTCAAAACTGGGATAAGGTAATGGAAAGGATGGTTGACCCTAAGGCGACCACGTTCAATGCCATGATCCTATATGAGAAAGAAACATCCCTAGAACAATCAGCTCAATGGATTCTCAGGGCCAGAGAAGAAAGGATAGCATCTGAAATAGCTGAAGTAGAAGAAGCCCCCTTGATATCCCCTATGCAAGATAGAGTTATCCATTTGGTACATGATGTGTGGGAAAGGGGGTTTCTCATGTTAGAATGGGCACAACAGGTGCTTGATCAGTTACAAGATGAACCAGGCCTATCAGAAATGACAGGATCACCTATCGATAACCTAGAGAGAAACCAAGTGGGTACAAGCAGCCTCGAATTTATAGATGTTGATGAAATTGTTGGGTTGGATGACCTTGAATTCATAATGCCACCAGTTGGATCACCAACAGGTGTGGAAAATCAACCAGAAGAATTTTGGGTACCAGTAGAAACAAGCACGTTAAACCCCTTGAGCGATTTTATAAAGATATATGATGATGATGAGAGCCTAGAGGTATCTCTCGGGACCCCTATGCATATCGAAGAAGAAAAGGGACCTGATAAGACATCTTCTCATTTTCTCGAAGCCCAAATCAAGGAGGTTCCGTAGAAATAAAAATAAGCCAAGAGTGGCCTTGAAACAAATAAGACCGATGCACCAGAGACCCAAGCAGACAATCCAAAGGACAAGTCAGAACCAGACGAGCCAAAGGAAGGATCCTTGCAAAAGGAAATCGACGTTTCAATGGTCGATGAACAAGTAAGTATCGAGTCTACTCCCAACATCTCTATTTCACTTAATACTTAGATCCCCGACAAGCAATAGACATAGGTCGTGCCTTCGGAGTGCAACGAGGGAGTTCAAGAACCTGATATTGAACAAATATACACCACCAAAAGTCTAGGAAACACACTCACATGGGGTGATCAAAAGATTCCCGAACCTATGGATGAGATAGCTGATATATATGTGATCGCCTATGATTGAAAGAGGAAGGTTATTGTCCAATGGACCACCAAGAAAAGGAGGATTACATTGGATCAATCCATCCTTACCACTACAAAGGAATATTTGATAAACACAAAAAACACTAGAACATCTGAACTTATTGGCGTAGGGAGAGCGATCTCAAATGCCACCCTAGACAGAGTAAAAAAGGATGAAAAGGAACTGGTCGCCGCCCTAAAAGAACTGGAACATTTGTGCCATCTAGCTAAGTATTACCAGGACACCATGCAGGCCATAGTATATTTAAGGAGCGAGTTCCAGGAGGCCTATAGAAATTTCACAAACAAGAGACACTTATTTACCACAAGAATAGATGAACTCCAGGAGGATACTCTCATGGCACTTGCAACCTGAAAGGATATGGAGCTATGGTACGAAAAGCCATAGCAAGCCGGATAAATAATCAACTACATTGGTGCAGTCCAATAGGGCCGATATAAGGAAGAACATGACATCCAAGTGTTGAGAGAAAATAGTCTTAAACACATAAAAATATTAGTCGAGTATTGGGCCAAAATTTCTCGAGAACCACACCAATAAATTCAAGGGAAATGGGACAAGTGCGAGAGACACTAGGTTAAGATCAATCTAGTGATGAAAGATATTGGACTTCCTGAGTTCGGCACACCTGACGATTTCATTGACTTGCGTGACATAGTCGAATTACACGCCAAGCAATATTTTTCATGAGCCGAAATACTAGCAAAGGTGACCGACACAGCGCCATGACAGGTACAACAATTTATGGAACATCTGATCAACACTCTGGCTATGCTTCAGCAGTTAAGTACTAGTCTGGTCAAATATCAAGTGCATGTAGTGGAGATCAAAGAATTTTGTGCACTCTCAATGGAACAACACAGATTTCCATATTCCCAAACCTGCGAGGAGTTGTTCATCAATTGGTTGGAGTATGAGAAAATTCACCTTTTCAAGTGATATCTCGAGTTGACTGTTCGAAAAATTGTTAGAAGAGAATGCCAAGTGGCAAATTTCTTTTACTTATCTACACTTAGCTGTTATTTTGAGTTGAATTTTATGTTATAAATAAGAGCATTGACCAATTAGTTAAAGGTCAATGGTTTCTACAAGAAACTCTCTTTTTTTGTTTTGTTAAGAACTATTTCCAAGCTACCTATAGAGAAGTCCTTCTGGACCATAGACAAGTTATGTTTTCATCAAATTTGTGTGTGATTGGACGTGGAGAAGAACTATTTCCTATGTCGTCTCCTGAATGGACGCTATAATGAGTAAGAGCTATTGAATCTATTGTTAAGTTATCCAATGCAATGTTTTACAGTTCTTTTCTTTAATGATGAAGATGAATCGTTGTGTTATCATGTGATGGATGATTAGTATAGGTGAGTTATTTTTCTTGCCATTATCTTATCGCATATGTGTTTTCTTTCTGACAACTAGTATCTCATACAGTAATTGGATGCTCACACGGTTAACGTATTAGTACTAGTCATGTGGTACAGAATTTTCGTCTGCATGCTTGAGTAGCGGGTTATCCCAAGCTCAACCTCTTCTCCAGTATTTTAGAACCTTTTCCCATTTTGTTTCCAAGTTGGTTTATACCGAATTACAATATTATATCGATCCCACCTTAGAGAAAATACAAAAAGAGAAATTTGAAATTGAAGGAGACACCTTCACAACAAAACGTAAATCCCATCGATTAATTGGCCAGATCGCAAGATTTGGAGAACCATTCTGCCATTAAACGTTGTAGATTCTAATTGGGCCTCGGTGGTGGTTTTAGTTCCTATTGTTGAATTAAAGGGATTTAGGACCCATCAACATAATTTTCACTAGAAGGAGGGCCTGCGAATGAATGGTTGAATACATATTTCACATAATATTTCAGACAACCTGTAGATTCAAAACAACCCACATGCATGGCTATTCATTCCCAAGACAACCCACACACACGAAGTACTCATGAAACGAGTAAATCACCACAACCCCAGGAAGAAAAATTGTACCATGACATACCTTACAATCTCCTTCATGAGGAATTAAATCAATTCAGAAGAATCACAAGAGCATACGCCCGACAGATTGGTGCGTTGTCCTTAGCTCCGATACTTTCTCAAAGAAAACAATTAAGTAGACCAATGGTTAATACAGTAGAAGACCTAATAGATTGCATTGTCCTTTTGTGCACACGGTAGAATACCTAATAGATTTCACAATCACTAAAATCAAAGATCCTCTTAATATGATCCCTGAAACGCCAGCTGGTGACGTCTCTCAACCAGACAATGTTTTGGAAGAGGAGGAGTTTAATTCAAAATCTGAAGATATGGAGGACAACAACAACCATAATGAATAAAGGGGAAACCCACCACTGAACAATCAACCCTAGTTGGCTAGAGATGCTTTGGCCCTCTCGGGACCAGTCCATAACCTTCCCTGACATCTAGAAAACTTACTTGTAAATTTTGACCCAGAAACCTTAGGATTTCTTGAAGATCATATCAAGAAATTTATACTAGCGATCAAACTTATGAATTTCCAACATGAAGATGTAGTTTGCAGGCTGTTCCCATACACTTTTGAGAACTCATCCTCCACATGGTATTTTAACCTACCTGTAGGATCCATAACTAGTTGGACAAAATTTTAGAAGTATTTTTTAGATAAATTTGTCAAAGAAACCACTACAGAAGATCTAATGGATGAATTGTTTGCAACCACCGTGAGTTCAAAATAAAAGGTTAGATATTTCAATCAAATATTCACAACCATATTAAACAAATTCCATCCTGAAGCCAAACCAACTCAAGAGTTTCAAATCGAAGTTTATGTTAATGCTCTCCCAACTTCTATTTCCATGTTCATGAAAAGGGCTGTGAAACGAACCCTAGCTGAGAATTTTGAAGAAGCCAAAATGCTAGAATTCCAGATGAAAGGGTGTAAATAAGGCCAGGTCTCTTTAGTTAAGAAATAAGTTCAACCCCCTCCTAGGAGAGGACTCCTTCTAACTAGACTTCCATAGAAACAAGCAGAACATACACCCGACAAGGGTAATGGAGACATAGAAGATCTACAACGCATGGTTAAGAAATTATCAAACAAGATCATAGACATGAAGAGAAATGCAAGGGAAGGAAACCAAGGCCAAAGGCCCTATAATCCTTTCTTTAAAAGGAACCCACCATTCAAAGAAATTGAACCTCCCCCAACTAACTTGAATATCGATATAGGGAATTCCACATCAGATTATTTATGTACTTATGATCAGGAAATTCACTCTGAAAGAGACTACCCTCAGTCAGTGCATGCCATGAATTTGATGGCCAGTCAGATTTTAGATGAAGTGTCCCTGACCGAACAACCAAACAGTTTAGTCATGAATGTTGCTAACTAGGAAGAGATTAATCCACCAGAAGATACAACCATGTTGATATGGGATCCTGACCTAATTATGCCTTCCGATGACCTATTTCAGGTTCAAGAACCACCCATAGAGGTCTCAGTTGTGCAAACGAGAAGTAAAGGTTCTCTTGTATCAAAGGATCCTACTACTACTCAAACGTTAGGGGAAAGGTCAACTCATGATCACCCGAAAGCACCTTTTTCTCCCTGTAATAAACCTATTAGCATCCATACCCAAGAATCTCCCAAACTGGAGTACAACGTAGTTGAAGATCTGAAGAAGTTGAAGGCTAATATATCGGTTATGGACATATGTAGAATCCCTCAGCAAAAATACTTCCTACTACAAGCTTTGAAATTAGTAGAAAACCCTACGACAAGCAATGAACAACAAAGAAATCTATCTTCCACATATCTAGTAAATAAACCAAATGTGAATATCTACTCGAAATATAAGAAAGGAAAACCCTTTGTCCCACCATTCCTTTTGACGTTTGAAGTTTTCAACAGGAACCTCCATAATTGTTTGGTCGATTCAGGAGCACCCTCTAATGTTATTCCATTGTCTATCTGTAAAAAACTAAATGCAATCCCTCTCAAGAGTGATAAACATGTGATACAACTAGACATAACCCAAGTCAAAGTCATGGGGGAACTCAAATATGTAATGATCAGGATAGAGACACATCCTAAGTTTATGCAAATGGTTTTCATCATTGTAGTATATATCCCAGAGGCCTATTGGTTATTTCTAAGTCGAGATTGGTCTGAGAAGTTAAACAGGTAATTTAGTATAGACTAGGCACACCTATGGATACCACTGAAGGGATACAAGAATATGATAAGAATCGATAGGGAGAGATATCTGAAACATACAGTCACTGATATAGAAACCCTAGATGAATCCTCATCGACAGATTTCCCCGTGCTAGGTAATTATTCCTATGATTCGTTTTTCGGGAACTTCTCCTCTCTTCCATCTAATGTCTCTCTCACTCAAAAATATGAAATGGTTTTTCAAGAGAAATCGCCAATACCAATAGAGGAAACCCTCTTCTATCAAGAACCTGTGCTAGAAATCATCGAACAAAAGATAGGAGGGAAAGAAAGTAATAATAAGGAAGAAACGATTAACTTTCTCTCATAGATCTGGACCATATATTTTGATGGATCTAAATCATAGGAAGGATCAGGGGCAGGGTGCATCCTCATTGATCCAAAAGGTAAATGAAATTTCCTATCCTGTAGACTAGAATTCGAATGCACAAATAACACCACCGAGTATGAAGCTCTAGTACAAGGGTTAAAGAAAAAAATAGACTTAAACATCAAAGAATTGAAGGTTTTCGGAGACTCAGATATTATCGTTAAACAAGTAAGGAATACTATACATTGAAATTCGCCACACCTAAAGAATTATAAACATGAAGTGCATAGGTTAATAGAGCATTTTGAATATTTCAATATTACAGCGATCCCCGGATCAAAGAACATTCTTTTTTATTCCCTAGACACTACTACTTCAAGGTTGTCACCTCTAGAAGATTATGAAGCCTCTCGATTCACTGTGGAACTACTCTACAAACCATCGATCCCCAACAATATTTCTAATTGGAAAGTCTTTGAATGGGATGAACAAATCATAAAATTTCTGACTAACCAAGATAATTTCAAAGGCTTGGCTATTGACGATGAAGTATTCTAGGAACAATCAATAGGAATGGATTCTCGGATGGGTCAACCTATTGAAAAATTGAAGTCTCACACAATCTCGAAATGGATAGCTAATTTGGAAAATATTTTTGACCTGAAGGATTGATTTAAGGGGCCTGAAAATGCAAATACCGGTAGCTCCTGTCCCCTCCATGAAACTATGTATCTTGGAACCCCGGAAAATCCAAAGAATGTGAATCTCGGAAAGACTATATATAAAGAGGAAATAAAGGCTTATCTCAAACAGTTCAGACAATATCAAGATGTCTTTGCATGGTCCTACCAACATCTAAAAACTTATGACACGTGTATCATTCAACACACTATACCGTTAAAACCTGAAGTGAAACCCTTCCAATAGAAGATCTGAAAGTATCACCCATCCCTGGAACCTCTCATGTATCAGGAATTGAAGAAACGTTTAGATGCCAAAATCATATTCCAGGTTAGGCATTCCGTATTGGTAGCAAATTTGGTTCCTATGAGGAAAAAGTCTTGATAAATCTGCTTATGCGTAGATTTTAGGAACCTCAACAGAGCTTCAGAAAATGACAATTACCCAGTCCCACCAATGGAGCAACTCCTACAGACCATGTTTGGCTCATATATGTTCTCTCTACTAGGCGGTTTCTTAGGTTACAAACAAATCATGGTTTCAGAGGAAGATCATTTGAAAACTACCTTCTGAACCAAGTGGGGAACCTTCGCTTATAAACACATGTCTTTTGGGTTAATCAACGTAGGGGAGAACTTACAAAGTTCCATGGACGTATCATTTCTGGGACTAATCAAAAAGTGTGTGGTAGTGTATCTAGAGGATGTAACTGTGTATTCAAAGAACAGAGAAGAGTGCATCCAACAGTTAACTCAGATTTTCGAAAGGTGTAGGAGATACGGTATATCCTTAAATCCTAAGAAAACTATTTTCGACATCAAGGAAGGTAAGTTGCTAGGCCACATTATATCTCAAGAAGGGATTCTCATAGACACAAAAATGATTAAGGCCATAGATCAACTCCCGTTGCCTCACAACAAGAAATCTATGCAGTCTTTTTTTCAGACAAATCAATTTCATGAGGAAATTCACTCCCGATTTTGTGAAAACTATTAAACCCTTACAATAGATGATTTGTAAAGATGTCAAATTTAAATGGGATGATGAATGAAAGGATTCTTTCCGCAACATCAAAAATGTTACATCTCAAGCCCCCATGTTACGAATTCCATATTTCAATAGAGATTTCTTCCTCTATACTTTCATCTCTGACTAATCGTTAGCTTTGGTATTGACTCAGAAGGATGATGACAACAACAAGGCCCTAGTGTAAATCATGATCACTAACCTCAGAGGAGCCGAACTAAATTATCATGTCATAGATAAATAGGATTATGCATTTTTTAAAATAGTAAAACACCTTAGCTCTTACATCCTCAAGAACCACACCAAAGTAATTGTGCCTCACCCTATGGTACGGTCCTTATTCACCCAACAAGAGATGGGGAAAAGAAGAGGGAACTGGATGGTAGTAGTTCAAGAATTTGATCTAGATATAAAACCTGCCAAACTAGTTAAACGGAAAGGGTTATGCAAACTCACAGTTGAAGTCCAGGGCCAAGTAAATGAAGATTCTAGGTGGGAGAATGAAATGGCATTACGGTGTGGTGAAGTTTCATACATCTTCCCAGGACAAGAGTCTTGGTACGGGAAGCTAAATTATCTCCTACACCATGGGACTTGTCCAAAAAATATCAACCCTAGGGAAAGGAAAACTCTCAGGTTAAAATCTACACAATATTGCCTCATAAATTCGGTACTCTTCCGGGTTATATATGATGGGGTACTATTAATATGTCTCAAATGTGGAGATGCAAACAAAGTTTTGAAGGAACTCCATGATGGCCCTGCTGGTGGACATTTTGTAGGAAACACCACCGCTCATAAGATACTGAGAGATGGTTATTATTGGCCCACTTTTTTTAAGGGCGCTCACACTTACACTAGAAATTGTAAAACATGTTAAGTAAGCGTTGGGAGAGAGAAGAGAGCAGCAATCCCACTCCAATCGGTGACTGTTTCTAGGCCTTTTGAGAAATGGGGTTTAGATATCATAGGAGAGATTACACCAAGCTCTTCAAAATAGCATAAGTATATACTTACTTCCACCTATTATTTCACAAAATGGGCAAAGGCCATCCCCCTGACCCATGTAAACGAGAAGGTGGTAATCCAATTCATAGAACAACAACTAATCACAAGGTTTGGTGTCCCTTTTGTCCTAGTTTTTGATAATGTAGCTTACTTCTCTTCCACCCTATTGACATAGTTTTCTCTAGACAAAGGAATCATAATTATATACTCTGCAAATTACTATCAACAGGGAAATGAAGTGGCTGAATTAGCTAATAAGCACCTAGTAAGGATATTGAAGAAAACAGTTGCAAACAACCAAAGGAATTGGCATAATATACTCCATAATGCTCTGTGGGCCGATAGGGTCACACCCAAGGAAGCTATAAGAAATTCCCTGTACTTTTTGTTTTATGGGCAGGAATCCATTCTCCCAAACGAGCTTTATCTTCCATCTTTTCAACTAGCACAAGATTCCAAAGGGGAGCCTTCATCGGTCATACAACAAAGAATTGACACTCTGGTCATGCTAGAAGAAGAAAGGGAAAAGGATAAGTCAAAATTCATAGCCCACCAATAGATAGTAAAAAGATGGTTTGATAAGCATAAGGCTAAAGAGAAGAATTTTGAAGTAGGAGACTTAGTCCTAAAATGGGACAGAGAAGATGAGCCAAAAGGGAAGCATTCTAAGTTTAAGAATCTATGGCTTGGACCTTTCCAGGTGGCTGAGAATATTGGGGCGAGCACTTATCGGTTGCAGAATCTAAGGGAGGAACCTGACACCCTCCCAGTAAATGGTCAAGCCCTAAAACAATATTTCCTTTAAAAAAAAAATTGGGTTTTATTTTTGTGCACGTATTTCATGAGTTGTTTCAGATAGGTTGACTGGGAATTACTTTTATTTCTTATTTTATTTTTCTGTTTTGATTTCCACACTTTTGAAGGTTGTTTTTGGCAATACAATGGTTTACCTCAAATCATGTGACATGGCAAACTTTGTTCCTAACTCATTGCTCACATACAACACAAGAAGCGTCGAGGAACCTGCGGTTGCTTTGAAGAGTCCTCTATCTAACCTACGCAGATGAACAACTCTGGAGAAATGCAGAAAGGTCTACCTGATGGTCTGGTGAAACCTTACAATAAAGTTGGAAATCTCAAAAGGACTACATGAACCTCGAATATAAAGCTAGCAAAGGATTCACCTTAAAACATCTCACTTTGCAAATTAAACAGACGTCATCCTCTCCCACTCGCTCATGGCATTTTGTTGAAATCAAAGTTAACTATACCAAATGAGTGAACAATGGGAGAGGGTATGAAGATATCTCCATCAGGGCTATGGATGCTCACTAGTAGTGGAGCAAGGTCTGTGCTATCGAGGTGACTCCGTTAGAGCTATGGAAGCTCGTTGGAAGTAGAGAAACACTGTAGCAAGTGATTAAAGGTAATTAAAGGCTTCATGCTAGTGAATACTTTACTAGATTTTTTCAAAGGGGAATGAGTCAGGGTTACAGGAAACGAAGGAGGAATAAAGGTGGAAAACCCCACAGGCAGACTCGAAAGCATGAAATGGAGAATTTCGAATGCAAGGGTAAACGAAGCTCAAATTTAAAGATAGTAAGGTTCTCAACCAGCTTTCATATTAGCCAATTATGAAGGAAGAATAGAGATTCTGCTTTTGCCCAGTAAGTCACCAATAGTTGAGCACTCAACACACCCTAAAAATCCTATGTCAAATTTTAGTTTTTGGGTACCACTTGATCTTTTGCACTGTCTGATTCTACTTCAGTATGAAAAATCTTGCCTTTGATTGTCTTAAAAAAGACTAACTTTTAATTAAAAGAATCGACAGAAAAATATTTTCCTCGACACTCTTAAGAAATTCAACATAAAAAAGGATTAAGAATGAAAGGAAATTGCTCAAGAGAACCAAGGTAGCCAAGCACTGATCTTCGTCGGTGTCGGCAGACGAGAGCTTTCTTTCATTACGAAATTCACTAAGGATATCGCTGATGATAAATCCCTTCGGCATCGGAAAAAGGATGAAGGAGTAAGCGCTTACGAAGGAAGAAAAGAATCACCGATAGAGGATCCCAGAAACTCTTGGCGTAGGTGAGATTTTTGAGAAGGTAGGTCCGTAGAAAGGGCATGATAGGTTTATTCCCCCCTCTGACCACCAACCTCGATACTTTTCAGCATCGACAATCCTAGGTTTATTTTGACACACACATCTTGTTGAAAACCCCGAATCCAATTGGGATACATGATCAAACCATCTTCCCCCACCTATCACGTGTCATTTCCAAAGTGGTTAAACATATGATCGAGTTTTCCCTTGAGTCATTAGCACTTCCTAAGGCATGAGTCACACCCCGAGTTAGTTTTTCCACGTCATCTCCATACGAAAAAATCAATCAGCGTCGAAAGTTCTAAACATGAGTTTTCCAATGAAACATTCACCATGCATCGCCGATCCCCGATCTGCCCACTCGGAAAATGACATGATGGGACGTTTTAACGGTAGATACAACGCATTCAAATGGCTAATTAATTCTAAAATCTCGCATTATTTTCTAATTCTTGTGCGAATCAAAAGGACCATTTGAACCTGTCGATATAACACATCACCCTCCATACCTTTGTCGTCAACCCACGATGAATTAAATTGTAGATATTCGATGGTAGATTTGTTTGAATTTCACTCATCACCTGGATTAATTGGTTGATACGACTAGTAATATCTTCCCATCAAATTCTTTTGAGCCATTGTAAACAATATTATTCTACGTGCAAAGAAGTTTAGGTCAAACAGAGGAGCAAGGCGAGCAATCCGGAAGAAGTCTCCAAGATCCCGTGAGTATTAAACCATAGAGTTTAGCAAGTGGTACAGGTATGTGCTAGTCTCGATTTTGTTTTTTTTACCTCATATATACATTATGATCCAATATTTCTCTATATGTCGGCCCTAAAATATTGTTTTGTTTGCAGGAACAATGACTACGAGAAAACCTACCACCAGGAAATCTCCAAGATCGTTGAAGCTAAAGGAGCCAGAGGTGGGAGAAGGTTCTTCCCCATCGGTTGTGAAAAAATTGGAATTCGCTCCAAATCCGGTGCCTGTCATCAAGACATACACCAAGAAGGTTTTCATTTAGCCACAGCCTTTGGAGACATAAAGGCAAGCATAGGGACCAATACAGTACTCCCACACTTGGGAGAAATTTTCCAGAAGATCAAGAAGGAAGGATTCCCTGAATATACCCCACACAACAATTCCAATACAAGAAAACTCGATGATGAAGTCCTCCCAAACGTCTGAAAAGCGTATCTGCACATGGTAGCGAGCAAAAATCCAATATTCCCCTACATAGAACTCCTGAAGTGGCTTATCGATCACACTAACACACAAAAATGTTTGATTAATGATGACAATGGTGAGTGTGTCAGGGTTTTCCTTCCAGTGGAGGTTCATAATTACTACAAGCTCAGAGAGTTGGAGGAGTAGTTGAGCATTAATTTTTTTATGATCTTCTCTAACAAACACTACACCAGCAAGGTGATGGCTTCGTGGTGGAGAGAGGATAAAAATTTCACCAATAATACCTTCGGTTGGTACTCAACGACCAACTTAAGGGAGCCGTATATCTATCTAATGGTCCTCCTCTACCGGTTGCATGGGGAGAAAGATTGCTCCAGGTTTTTAGAGGCTTGGATGCCTCTAACTTATACTATATCCATTTCTGGAATAGGTTTTAACTCGAGTGCCATCATCTCCAAATAGTTGAGAGCTTGCATACGACAGGCCTAGACATCGAAAGAAGGAGAAACCTCGTCCTTCTACATGGCTTCTTATTTATTTGACGTCATCTGTGCCAAAAATTACTTTGTTGGAATGAACCTGAGTTGGCACACCTTAGAACTCATGGTCCATGTATATTTGAGAATATTGTGGGAGAAAAGGTACAAGAAATCATACTCTCTCATCTGCAATCAATTTATCGTGCGTATTCATTTTTTGTTGTTCAAGAAATAGTGCCTAAGGCTATCGAATGCGGCCAAAAAGATTATATCAAAAGTTGGCAACTCATACCTGGATGAGCGTGATACCTACATCAGGGTTTTCGAAGCCATCAAAGCACCACACCTGTTACCTATGTATGTCCCAGATCAACTAGTAGTAGGGGAAATCTGTTATCAGACCATCTTGCAAGGTTATAGTGTTACTTTGGTAAAATATAAGAAGCGTGCATTCATACCTTATGGATTTCATATAGGTTTCTACATGGTAAAAGACACTGAGGAAGCCAAGAAAGAAGGGTTAATCCAATTAGAGTTCTGATTCCAGACTAGTCATTTTTGCAAGCACGACCCAAAGGGTCTGGTCCTGAAGCACGCATCACAAGTATTGTCCTGCTGGCCATACTCCCATGACAGGTTTGAAAATGAGATCTTCATCTAAAATGCTCAAAACTGGGATTAGGTAATGGTGAGGATGGATAACCCTAAGGGGACCAGGTTCAAGGCCATGAGACTATATGAGCAAGTGACAACCTTGGAAAAATCGGCTCAAGGGATTCTTAGGGCCAGATAAGAAAGGATAGAATCTGAAACAACCAAAGTAGCAGAAGCCCCTTTGATAGCCCCTACGCATGACAGAGTTATCCATTTGGTACATGATGTGTGGGAAAGGGGGTTTCTCATGTTATAATGGGTACAACAGGTGCTTGATAAGTTACAAGATGACCTAGACCTATCAGAAATGACAGGATCACCTGTTGATAACCTAGAGAGAATCCAAATGGGTACAAGCGGCCCTAAATTTATAGATGAAATTTCTGGGTTGGATGACCTTGATCTCACAATGCCACTGGTTGGATCACCACCAGGTGTGGTGATGCAACCAGAATTAGTCCAGGTAATAGTTGAAACAAGTGCATCAAACCCCTTGAGTGAGTTTATAAAGATATACGGTGATGATGAGAGCCCAGAAGTATCTCTCGAGACCCCTGTGTACATTGAATAAGAAAAGGGACCTGATAAGACATATTCTCATGTTCCCAAAGTACAAATAAAGGAGGTTCCACAGAAAGAAAAAGAATCCAAGAGTAGCCTTGACACAAAGAGGCTCGATGCATCGAAGACCTGAGTAGAAAATCCATAGGACAAGTCAGAACCAGATGAGCCAAAGGAAGGATCCCCACAAAAGGAAATCGGTGTTTCAACGGCCGATGAACAAGTAAGTATCAAGTCTACTCCCGACGCCTCTATTTTTCTCGATACTCAAATACCCAACAAGTGATAGACAAAGCCCAAGCCTTCAGAGCACAACAAGAAAGTTCAATAACTTGATCTTGAACAAATATACACCACCAGAAGTTTGGGAAACACACTCACATGGGGTGATCAGTAGATTCCTGAACCTATGGATGAGGTAGCCGATATGTATGCGATCGCCTATGACCAAAAGGTGAAGGTTATTTTCCAATGGACCACCAAGAAAAGGAGGATTACATTGGATTGCTCCATCCTTACCACTACAAAGGAATATTTGATAAATACAGAAAACACCAAAACATCTGAACTTATCGGCGTAGGGAAAGCGATCTTGGATGCCACCCTAGACAGAGAAAAAAATGATGAAAAGGAACTGGTTGCTGCCCTGAAAGAACTAGAACATTTGTGCCATCTGGCTAACTATTATCAGGACACCACATAGGCTGCAGTATATTTAAGGAGAAAGTTCCAGGATGCCTATAGAAAGTTCACAAATGAGGGACATTTATTTACCCCAAGGATAGTTGAACTCCACGAGGATAATCTCATGGCACTCGCAACGTGCAAGGATATGGAGCAATGGTATGAAAAGGCGTAGCAAGCCGCATAAAGAATCGACTACATTGGTGCAGTCCAGCAAGGCCGAGATAAAGAAGAACACGACATCCGATTTTTGAGAGAAAACAATCTTGAACGCATAAAAAGATCAACCAAGTATTGGGCCAAAATGTCTTGGGAACCACATCGATAAATTCAAGGGAAATGGGCCAAGTGCGAGAGACACTGGGTTAAGATCAATCGAGTGATGAAATATATAAGACTGCTCAAATTCGGTACACCCGACGATTTCATTGACTTGTGCGACATAGTCGAATCGCACTCCAAGCAATATTCTTCATGAGATGAAAGACTAACAAAGGTGACTGACACAGCGCCAGGACATGTATAATAATTTCTAGAACATCCAATAAGCACTCAGGCTATGCTTCAACAGTTAAGTACTAGTCTGGTCAAATATCGGGTGCATGCGTTGGATATCAAAGAATTTTATGCACTCCCGATGGAACAACATAGATTTCCATACTCCCAAACCCGAGAGGACTTGTTCATCAGTTGGTCGGAGTATGAGAAAATTCACCTTTTCTAGTGATATCTCGAGTTGACTTTTAGAAAAACTATTAGAAGAGAACGCCACATGGCAAATTTTGTTTACATATCTGCACTTAACCGTTATTTTCAGTTGAATTTTATGTTATAAATAAGAGCATTGACCAATTATTTAAAGGTCGATGGTTGCTGCAAGAAACTCAGTTTTTTGTTTTTGTTAAGAACTATTTCTAAGGTACCTTTAATAGAGAATTCCTTTTAGACCAGAGACAAGTTATATTTTCATCAAATGCGTGTGTGATTGGATGTGGAGAAGAACTATTTCCTATCTCATCTCATGAATGGATGTTGTAATGAGTAAGAGCTATTGAATCTATTGTTAGGTTATCTGATGCAATGTTTTACAGTTCTTTTCTTTAATGATGAATATGAATCGTTGTGTTATCATGTGATGGATGATTAGTGTAGGTGAATTATTTTTATTTCCATTATCTTATCGCACATGTGTTTTCTTTTTGATAACTAGTATCTCAGTGATCCAAATTTTATAACCAAAACGAAATGAATACATATTATTAACAGGTGCTTCACACAAAATAACAGAGATACAGTAAAATTGGTTTTCTATTCAATAATGAAATAAGCTGAAACTATAAAATGCAACGGAAACAAGCTTGTTGGAATGGTGGTAGCTTATCTCTGAGAAGAGATGTGATGGCTGCGCGCATTCGCAAGAAGAAGATTACAATGAGGCTCTGAAGGCCTTTTTACAATAAACAAGAATGCCAAAAACCCTAGACATCCAAAAACCTAAACCTAGGAGATGAAGCACCAAAAGTCATGTGGGACCCGTTTGGGTAAGTTAGTAAATCAACTTCTCGGGGTCGTAACTTTTTCATACGATTTCTGTTTTAGGCATGTGATAGCATGTTGGAAAGGTATCGTCAAGGAGATTCATTTTTGGGGCTCAATAATACCTTTGACTATCATTGAGGAACTCGATCCCAAAAAAACTTCATTTAGGCCCTCAAAATGGCCCTGGAAGTTAAAACTGCTAAAAATAGTAAATTGCCAAAATTGCCAGAAAACTATTTTGAGCCAGTTGGAAAAGGTGGGTGGCCACTGATATACATATGGATCAATCCTCCCTCCTTAATAAGAAATGGTCTCCATTGTGTTTAGGTCCCCCATCGGATGAAGAAATTTCTACTGAATTTGGCCCAGGGTGAGCCACTTGCCTTGGTGCAGGAGCTGCCCTGCTTTGACGACTCGATAAAGATGGATCTTTTATTGTCAAGTTCCCTTGATCTGTGTGTCAACAATCTGATCATTGGATTCCTATTGTATGTAGTCAGGGTTGAGCTCTGTTGGTGTCATTTGTTCTTCTACTTCTGAGGTGTCCAATAATGGTGTGAAATAAGGGTGAAGGAGATCCACGTTGAACACTGGGTACATGCCAAGGAAGGGAGGAATGTTGAGCTCAAAAGAATTGTCCCCCATGGCCTTGGTGATAGTGTATGGCCCATAATGGCAGAGATGATTTTAAGGATGGAAATTTATTTAAAATGTAGAAACCTTGGTGAATCTTATTAATCCTTCATATGTCAACATAAATTTTTGGCGATATTTTTGTAAAAATATTCAAATTTCTAAGTATGTTATATAGTTTTTATAAAATTTTGGTGATTTTTCAGGTAAAATAATTTTATCCTATAGAATTTGGGCAACTCATTTTTAAAATAACGAATCTCGTTTTTGGAAAAACAATGGAAAATTATACCATGAGCGAAATTTAGCCCCTAAAAGCATTCTTGCATAACAGAGTGGACGAAGCTTTCGATGGGGTCTTGTAATGCATTCTTTCTACAAGTGAAAACTAATTTGTTGCCCACATGAAACTTATGTGGCACCCGATGTTGATCATGGCATTGTTTTTACTTGTCATTGGACTTCTGTAGGATATCTTGAACCTATTGGTGGATGTGTTGGATTCGCTCAATGAACCAGGTGGCTTTGTCAGCTTCAGTTGGAGCAGGAGATGATTCGGTCGAGGTGACCGTAAGGGGAAGTGCAACATCTATGGGACCCAATGGTTGGAATCCCAACCCCACCTGAAAGGGGCTATGGCCGGTTGATCTATGCAGGGCTCGGTTGTAGCTATGCTATACATAGGGAAGGATCTCATCCCATGTGCGAGGGTGATTTGAATTATACATGTGAAGGATATGCATAATAATTTGATATACAACCTCGGTTTGGCCATCTGTCTGGGGGTGGAAGGTAGTGGATTTAGTGATCTTAGTTTCCAGCAGTGACCAGAGGCTTGACCAGAATGTGTTGAGAAATCAACTTTCTCGATTTGAGACAATGGTTTGTGGGATTCCAAAATGTACCCAGACTTGTTCAAAGAAGATCTTGGCAGTGGCCTCTGCTATGATGCTCTTCTTGCAAGCATTCAAAATCACCATCTTAGAAAAGAGATCAACAACCACAAAAACAAAATCATTTCCCCGCTTGGTGAACGAGAGGCCCGACATGTAGTCCATTGAGATGGATTCCCATGGCCTGTCAGGAGTCGGAAGAGGGGTGTACAGGCCCTGTTTCTTAGTGGTCGGTTTGGCAATAGCACAGGCATTGTAGGACTTGATATACTTGCTGAGATCCTGTCAAAGTTTCGGCCAATAAAAAATTTTTTGTAGCATCGCCACTGTCTTTTCAAAGCCGAAGTATCCTGCCACCTGACTGTAGTGGGCTTCCCATATCAGCTTCACTCACTCACTTGATGGAACAGAGATATGGCCCAGATGACTCAACAACCCATCCTGAATATGGAAATTATCGACAACTGCATTTGCACCCAACATTTGGTAGGTGGTGGCGAAGTCAGGGTCTGTCTCATAGATTTGGGGGCATCCATATGTCTCATGGTCGCAATAGTCTAGCACCGTGGTGAGTGTCGCGACTGGGAGTCTGCTGAGGCAATCAATGACACAATTGGTGCTTCATGTTTTATACTTTATGTTGAGGTGGAATTGCTACAAGTATGTGGACCACTTTTGATGGCGATCATTCTGCAATTTTCCCTATGTCTACATGAACTGCAGTGGCTTATGATCAGTGTGGATGACTGTCTCCTTTCCAAGAATTTAATGTCTCCACTGGAAGTAGGCTTGTACAATGGAGTAAATTTCCTTGTCGTAAGTAGGGTACTTACGGACAGTATCTGACAGTGTCTCACTATGATAGGCCAAAGGGTGGTCGTGTTGAGTGAGAATGGCACCCATAGCATAGTCTGAAGCATATGTCTCAATTTCAAAGGGATGTTGCGGGTATGGTAGTGAAAGTACTGGGGCTAAGAAAAAGCGTTGCTTTAAATCATCGAACGCTTGTTGTTGGGACCAACCCCATGCAAATTTCTCCTTACCACCACCCTTGTTTATTTTGCTGAGGGCCCATGCAATATGGGAGAATCCCAACATGAACTTGCGGTATAAATTGGCAAGGCCCAAGAAGCTTCGAAGCTCAGTGAGTTTTGTTGGGGAGGGCCAGTCACAGATGACTTGGATCTTGGTTGGGTCCACATGTACACCATGTTAATCAATGATGTATCCCAGTTAATGGGCCCTGTCCATGCCGAAGGATCATTTTTTCAAGTTGGCATATAGCTTGTGCTACCAAAAGGTGTGCAGAACCTGCTGAATATGCTATAAGTGTTCGGCCCAAGTCTTGTTGTAAATTAGAATGTCATCTAGATACACCACTACAAAAATGTTGGTGAATAGTCGTAGGATATCGTCCATCATCCTCATGAAAGTGGCTGGATCATTTGTCAAACCAAAGGGCATGACCAACCATTCAAAAAGGCCTTCCTTTGACTTGAAGGCGATATTCCATACATTTGCTTGTTCTATCGGGACCTGGTGGTAGCCAGACTTTAGATCAATCTTACTGAAGTATTTGGCCCCCATGAGTTGATCAAGGAGGTCGTCGATTTGGGGAATTGAGTACCAGTTTCTGACTATGATTTTATTAAGAGCCCATTAATCAATACAGAGTCGCCAGGTTGTTGGCAAATATTTAACAGATAGCGAATGGCATAAGTAGAGAAAGAGAAAATGGCATAAGTACAGAAAGAATGTACAGAGGATTGTTGGCAATTATTTAACAAACACCGAATGCTTGTCATTGATGGAAAGTACAATGGTGAAGATGGCATGAGTACAGGTAGTTTGTGATGGATAGGAAAACAAAAGATAAGTCCAGGAAGATCGAGTGATTGAAGGCCCGAGAAGCATTTCTGATCATTGGATCACATCCAAAATTCTCGATAGAACGAGAGTCGTTAGATTTGGTGTAGGGTCACCGATAGCTGTCAGATTTGTAGAAGCTATGAGGGAGATAAGCCTCAGGAGAAAGAAGAGAAGTCCTGACATGAGGAGCTGTCATCGGGATATCAACCATCGGGAGATCGGAGTTCTCAAGGTCATGAGAACTGGGACATTGAAAGTCTCGAAATCCAGACATAATCGGGACCGTCCATTTGGAAGGACGTGTGGCAGCGATCGGGCGCCACCAGGAGAAGCTTGACAGGAGGCTTCATCAGAGAATCAGGAATCAGAGTTTCATGAGTCCCATGAACAATTGCATCAGACATCGCGAAATCGCGATACGCGATTTCTCGATAAGGCATATAGTGTGAGGGCCACCCAGGAGTCAGTGGAGGATAGGTGGCAGGTCAAAGCCGGGAGCCGTCGGAGGACCAGCGTATCGAGAATCGACAAATCGATAATCCTGTGGATGAAGGATCGGGGAAATCCCTAGAGGAAACCCCGACGTGGAATCTAAACTGTCCACTCGGTGGGACGCGTGTCAGGAGTACGGAGGAAGTCGAGGATCGGCATATCGCGAGTCAAAGGGGCGTATGCACATTGACATCGTAAACCTTGAAACCCCAACGAGAGGTATGGTGGCAGTCATGTGATAGCAGGTCACATGGAAAATTGTGTAGACGGAAGGGGCTAAAGCTCGGGAAAGGAGCACATCAGGGATCGGAGAATTGGGGGTTTCGAGTACATGTGCATCTCGACACTGAAAACGTCGAAACCCCGATAGAGGGATATAAGGTTGCGGTCTTATGGTATGTGTTCATATGGACCAGGGCATAGCCGGTAGGGGCTATCTCATAGAGAAGGAGCTCATCGAAAATCAGGGATTTGAGAGGATAGTGACTCTCGACAGCGTAAAGTCCGAAACCCCGAACCCCGATAACAAGTCAGGGAAAACCATGGTTAAGTGTAGAACGCTCTGAAGGTTAACAGGACCTGTGGATCGGGCATTTGTAGAGGGATTCTACTGGAGGAATCTAAAGAGCTGCTTCAGCTCAGCATCATAAGGAATGTGAACGAAATGGGTAAATAATGCAAAGAACCCATTAAAGATCATCCAACGGTGCGGATAAAGCTTGAATGTGATCGGAGGGTTACTGTTCTTCCACACACATTTAACACCTCAGTTACGAATCTACTAAACAAAACGGACTCATGATTATGAATCAGTTAGCGTTTCAGTTGCAAGGACAGTTGTTATTGTTTTGACTGAGGGAAGGCGAAGTGGAACCGTCGGGAAACTATGCATAAAAGAAGATGAGACAGATTGAGAGAGGTTGGTTGTTCTGGAGGAAAAAGAATGAAACTGTAAGAAAGGAAAAATGAGAGGATGTGTAGAATGAATTTGAACACATGTACAGAGTGAGATTAAATACAGAGAAGAATAACAGAGCAAGTTGAAGCAGAGCAGAATGACAGAAAAAGTTGATGCAGAGCAAACCTGCTGAACAGACAGAGGAAGAGAAGAATTGTCAAATAGTTTGAAGAAGATCAGACTTATAGAACAGGAAAAGACTAGTAAGAACTGATTTATCTGTGTAGTTGTCTGTGTATTCATTCTTAAATATTTCAGGGTGGTTTGGAGGTGCTTGGGAGGACTATTGTCCTCGAAGGTTCAAGTAGGAGCTTGAACACAGGAAGTTGTAGCTTCCATCTGGTTGTAGCTAGAGAAACCAGGGTGGCAGGGTGGTGCTAGGGAGAACAAGTGTTCTCTGTTATGCAGGTTGGAGCCTGTGTAACTGGAAGTTGGTGCTTCCATCCAGTTGGTGATGGAACATTCAGGAAGTTGGTGCTTCCATCCAGTTGGTGCTGGAGTATTCAGGTAGTTGGTGCTTCCTTCTAGTGGGTGCTAGAGAAACCAGAGAGTTGGTGCTCTCAAACAAGTTGCAGCTTGTAAAACAGAGGTAGCAGCCTCACATTGAGTTGGTGCTCAATTGTAAAGGATGTACAGAACTGAAAAAGACTGCCTATCATTTCGAAGAAGAAGAGGTTTTCTCCCTTTATGGGTTTCCTCGTGAAAATCTGTCTCTATGTGCACTTTATGTGTGACTGATGGTCTTTACTTTTACTGTCCATATGTTGTATATTGTTGATGATCACTTGAAGGAAGATAAATAATATTTAAAAGGTATAAACAATTTTAATCTCATAAACAACTGATTCACCCCCCCCCCCGCTCAGTTGTTTTAGTATTTCCAACAATTGGTATTAGAGCCAGTTCCTTTTATTTAAAGGTAGATCTGTAAGCTTAAACATGACAAGTCATGAAGGTACTTCAGCCTTTAAGCCCCCTCTATTTGATGGAACAAATTTTGCCTTCTGGAAGATTAGAATGAGAACCTATTTAATGGCCTTGGGTGCTGATGTTTGGGATGTAGTAGAGACTGGATATACAAAGCCTGTTGTGCTAGCCAACAAGGATGATAAGTTAGAGTTTAGTTATAACGCTAAGGGGATGAATGCTATCTTGAATGGACTTGCTGAAGCTGATTTTGTAAAGGTGATGCATCTTGATACTACCAAAGCAATGTGAGATAAACTTATTAACAGTTATGAAGGAAATGAGAAAGTAAAAGAGGCCAAACTTCAAACATACAGATTGAAATTTGAACAACTAAATATGAATGAATATGAAACAATTAGCAAGTATTTTTTAAGAGTTGAAGAACTTGTAAATGCCATGAAGGGTCTAGGTGAGACGTTTGATGACTCACTCTTAGTTCATAAAATTTTAAAATCTCTGCCTGATAAATTTAATCCAAAAGTCTCTGCAATAGAAGAATTGAATGATCTTAAAACT
>ML792588.1:475415-507105 GCA_009831015.1 Picea engelmannii
ATTTGAAAGAGATATTGAAGAAATTTCAAATGGAAGATTCCTCTACAGTCAGCACACCTATGGTGGTTGGTTGCAAGCTGAGCAAAGATGATATCTCACCTGATGTTGATCAAAGGACATATCATTCAATGATAGGCAGTCTTTTGTACATCACAGCATCTCGTTCTGATATAATGCAAGCTATTGGAATGGTAGGTCGTTTTCAGTCTGCTCCTAAAAAAAGTCACTTGGTAGTTGTTAAAAGAATATTCAAATATCTGAAGGGAACAATGACATATGGACTGTGGTATCTTAGAAATCAGAATTTCCAGTTAACTGCTTATTCAGATGCAGATTGGGCAAACTGTGTTGATGAGAGAAAAAGCACCAGTGGAGGAGCATTTTTTCTGGGTGACTCATTAGTTGCATGGCTTAGTAAGAAGCAAGGATCTATTTCATTATCCACTACAGAGGCAGAATACATTGCTGCTGCTACTTGCTGCACACAAATCTTATGGATGATACAAACCCTTGCAGATTTGAAGGTAACTTACACTGATCCTATTCCAATTCATTGTGATAACACAAGTGCGATTAGTGTCTCCAAGAATCTTGTTCTTCATTCCAAGACTAAGCATATTCCAATCAAGTACCATTTTCTCAGAGAACAAGTTACAAATAGAATTGTTCAGCTGAATTATATTACTTCCAAAGAACAGATTGTTGATATCTTTACTAAACCATTAGCAGTGACCCCTTTTGGATACCTTCGTCAAAAGTTGGGGGTTATAATATTTGGTGTTTAATCTGTTCACATGGTCAGGGGGAGTACTTATTGAATATCTGGTGTATTCCCAATATGATTATAGTCGACAGGGGGAATATGTTTTTGCAACAGATCAGGGGAAGAATGTTTCTTCTTTGACATTGATGTCAAAGGGGGATAAAAGAGTTAGGGAGAAGAGATCCAAATGTGATACGAATGGAGAAGATATTCAAATGAAATCTGAATACATGTGGGTGCTTGTATTTCCATCAATGCCAAAGGGGGAGATTGTTGGCAAATATTTAACAGACAACGAATGGCATAAGTACAGAAAGAGTGAATGACATAAGTATAGAAAGAATGTACAGAGGATTGTTGGCAATTATTTAACAGACAGCGAATTATTTTCATTGATGGCAAGTACAATGGTGAAGACGACATGAGTATAGGTATTTTGTGATGGACAAGCAAACAAAAGATAAGTCCAGGAAGATCGAGTGATTGAAGGCCCGAGAATCATTTCTGATCATTGGATCACATCCAAAATTCCCGACAGAACAAGAGTCGTTAGATTTGGTGCAGGGTCGCCGACAGTCGTCAGATCTACAGAAGCTATGAGGGAGATAAGCCTCAGGAGCAAGAAGAGAAGTCCCGACATGAGGAGTTGTCATCGGGATATCAGCCATCGGGAGATCGGAGTTCTCAAGGTCGTGAGAACCGGGACATTAAAAGTCTCGAAATCCCGACATAATCGAGACCATCCATTTGGAAGGACGCATGGCAATGATCGAGCGCCACCGAGAGAAGCTCGACATGAGGCTTCATCAGAGAATCGGGAATCGTAGTTTCATGAGTCTCGTGAACAATTGCATCAGACATCGTGAAATCACGATACACGATTTCCCAATAACGCATATAGCGTGAGGGCCACCCAGGAGTCAGTGGAGGACAGGTGGCAGGTCAAAGGTCGGGAGATGTCGGAGGACCAACGTATCGGGAATTGGAAAATTGATATTCCCGTGGACGAAGGATCAGGGAAATCCCTAGAGGAAACCCTGACGCGGAATCTGAACCGTCCATTCGGTGGGACGCATGTCAGGAGTACGGAGGAAGTCGGGGATCGACATATCACGGGTCAAAGGGGCGTATGCACATTGACATCGTAAACTTCGAAACCCCGATGAGAGGTATGGTGGCAGTCACGTGATAGCAGGTCACATGGACCATTGTGTAGCTGGAAGGGGCTAAATCTCGGGAAAGGAGCACATCGAGGATCGGAGAATCGGGGGTTCCGAGTACATGTGCATCTCGACACTGAAAACGCCGAAACCTCAATAGAGGGATATAAGGCTGCGATATTATGGTATGTGGTCATATGGACTAGGGCATAGCCAGTAGGGGCTAGCTCATAGAGAAGGATCTCATCGAAAATCGGGGATTCGAGAGGACAGTGACTCTCGACAGCGTAAAGTCCAAAACCCCGAACCCCGATAACAAGTCAGGGAAAACCACGGTTAAGTGTAGAACGTCGTGAAGGTTAACAGGACCTGTGGATCGGGCATTTGCAGAGGGATTCCATTGGAGGAATATAAAGAGCCGCTTCGTCTTAGCATCATAAGGAATGTGAACGAAATGGGTAAATAATGCAAAGAACCCATTAAAGATCATCCAACGGTGCGGATAAAGCTTGAATGTGATCGTAGGGTTACTGTTCTTCCACACACATTTAACGCCTCAGTTACGAATCTGCTAAACAAAATGGACTCATGATTACAAATCAGTTATCATTTCAGTTGCAAGGACATGTGTTCTTGTTTTGACTGAGGGAAGGCAAAGTGGAACCGTCGGGGAAGTATGCATAAAAGAAGATGAGACAGATTGAGAGAGGTTGGTTGTTCTGGAGGAAAAAGAATGAAACTGTAAGAAAGGAAAAAGGAGAGGATGTGCAGAATGAATTTGAACACATGTGCAAAGTGAGATTAAATGCAGAGAAGAATAACAGAGCAAGTTGAAGCAGAGAAGAATGATAGAAAAAGTTGATGCAGAGCAGACCTGCTAAACAGACAGAGGAAGAGAAGAATTGTCGAATAGTTTGAAGAAGATCAGACTTATAGAACAGGAAAAGACTGGTAAGAACTGATTTATCTATGTAGTTTTCTGTGTATTCATTCTTAAATATTTCAGGGTGGTTTGGAGGTGCTTGGGAGGACTATTGTCCTCGAAGGTTCAAGTAGGAGCTTGAACACAGGAAGTTGTAGCTTCCATCTGGTTGTAGCCAGAGAAACCAGGGTGGTAGGGTGGTGCTAGGGAGAAAAAGTGTTCTCTGTTATGCAGGTTGGAGCCTGTGTAACTGGAAGTTGGTGCTTCCATCCAGTTGGGGTTGGAACATTCAGGAAGTTGGTGCTTCCATCCAGTTGGTGCTGGAATATTCAGGGAGTTGGTGCTTCCTTCTAGTGGGTGCTAGAGAAACCAGAGAGTTGGTGCTCTCAAACAAGTTGCANCTTGTAAAATAGAGGTAGCAGCCTCACATTGAGTTGGTGCTCAATTGTAAATGATGTACAGAACTAAAAAAGACTGCCTATCATTTCGAAGAAGAAGAGGTTTTCTCCCTTTATGGGTTTCCTTGTGAAAATCTATCTCTGTGTGCACTTTATGTGTGACTGATGGTCTTTACTTTTACTGTCCATATGCTGTATATTGTTGATGATCACTTGAAGGAAGATAAATAATATTTAAAAGGTATAAAATTGTTTAAGCTCATAAACAACTGATTCACCCCCCCCCCCCTCTCAGTTGTTTTAGTATTTCCAACACAGGTTCCATATTTCTTCTGTACCATCACAATTGGGCTCCTGCAAGGTGATGAGATGGGACAGATGTGCCCCTTGTGGACCAGTTCTTGTATCTGTTGCTTTATCTCCTCATTCTCTAACAAATAGGGGCAGTAGATTGGCCCATTGGGAAGCGGTGCGCCAAGGGTCAGATTGATGGGGTGCTTGACCTGGAAGTGCAGAGGAACCCCTGTAGGTGAGGAGAAGATATCCAAGTATTCTTCCATGACCTTATCTACTTGCTTCTGCTATGTGGAGAGGTCGGCCGCAGAGACCCTGGATGTGGCTATGATCTTTCTCTTATTGTAAGAGTGAATCATGAAGAAGACAAACTTCCCCATCTGAGAGATGACCTTCCTGCATTCCTTAGCAGAGATCAAGGAAATAACACTAGGTGGGATTGCCTTGGGTATCCTGTACAATTTCTTATTCAAAGTAATAATAACACTATGAGGCCTAGACTCATATACAACATGATGTTTCCATAAATAAGGTTGGCCCAAAAGAACATCACAAACTTCAAGAGGATCAACATCACATAATACCTCGTCTTTGAAGGGCTTGATGTTGTACAATAGTCGGCACTGTTCACTGACGTAGAGATCACTTCCTTGGGGGAGCCATCCAATGGTGTAGGGTTGTGGGTGCGGCGTTGTTGGTAGGGCGAGCCACTTGACGACCTCTGCTGAGATGATTTTCTTCTAGCTACAACTATCAACAATGAAGTGAAGTAGGGTGCCTTTTACCCACATTTGTGAATGGAAGAGGCATTCTCCTTCTTATAGCTTGTCTGGTTCACCAGGATGGAGCTTGGTGGTACCAACGGTGCACTGGGTTCCACATCAATGATCCATCTTCCCCTTCTTTTTTTTGGCTCAAAGTCAGAATCTACATCTGATTCAGAGGCTTTCACTTCAGCCACTAACGATTTCTTTGAGCGATAGTCAGCAGTGTTATGCCAAGGGCTCTTATGGAAGTTGAACCACTTCCCGATATATTTCTTTGTCTTTCCAATGTCTTTCTTTGCTTGTATATTGGACTAGTTGTCCTGATGTTATCCATATTTTCTCTGTCCTTTAGTCTGTGGGTTGGGGTCGCCCTTTCCTAGCTTTTGTTGTGAGGGGTTCTCAGGCCCAAATTGTCGCGTATTTTGTTTGAGCTTCTGCTCGATTTTGACGGCATATTGGTAGGCCATGCCCAAGGATGAGATGTCTAGAAATTCCATTTCAGTCTGGATGTATCTATGCAAAGCACCATGATACTTGAGCACCATATGTCACTCTGAATCTTTTATACCTAGCTTAGTGTGCAAGGTATGGAAGATATTTGTGAAATCGGGCACTGCTTGGTCTCTTTCTTGTCGTAGTGTGGTCCATTTGGTATATAGGTCATCATAACTTCTAATAGGGTAGTATTGTTCCTTAATAGAATCCCTGAAGGATTCCCAGGTGGTCATGACTGAAAATAATGAGGTTTCCTCTATTCCTTTTGCTCACATAAAGTTTCCCACCAATCTTTGACATAAGGAACGACTTTGAGGACCGCAAAAGTAATCTTTCCCTATTCGAAAAGTTATGGACAGAAAAATACCCTTCTAGTAGATTCAACCACTTGTCTACAACATCTGCGTCTATCTAACCTTCAAATATAGGAATATTGAAGTTTATTTGTACCTTGAAGGGGGCGGCGCCTCTGTTTGAAGAACATGCGTCGCCTGTTGGTAGCCGTCGAAGGATTTGCACGAAACTATCCATCATCTCGTTCCTCTGTTGTGTGAGGGATTCCTCAATCAACAGTTTGAAAGAATCTCCTATCCCATCATATTTATTTTCTCCTGCCATGATAGGTCACTTGGGCGTGCGAGAGCTTCTGTCCTCAAGAGAAACAAGATCGAGACCCAACTCTTTTTACTCCGACCTCGTTGGGGACATGCATTAAGACGACAAGGAGAAGATTGCTCTAATACCACTAATACGGATTTTATGAGAAGAACGAAATGAATACAGATTATTAACAGGTGCTTAACATAAAATAACAGAGATATAGTAAAACTGGCTTTCTATTCTCAATAATGAAATAAGCTGAAACTGTAAAGTGCAGCGGAAACAAGCTTGCTGGAATAATGGCAGCTTATTTCTGAGAAGAGATGTGACGACTCTGCGCATTTTCAAGAAGAAGATTACAATGAGGCTTTGAAGGCATTTTTACAATAAACAATAATGCTAAAAACCCTATACATCCAAAAACCTAACCCTAGAAGATGAAGCGCCAAAAGTCATGTGGGCCCCGTTTGGGTAAGTTAGTACATCAACTTGTCGGGGTCGTAACTTTTGCATACAATCTTCGTTTTAGGCGTGTGATAGCCCGTTGGAAAGGTATCGTCGAAGAGATTCATTTAGGAACTATATCACAAAAAACCTTCATTTAGGCCCTCAAAAAGGCCCCGGAAGTTAAAACTGCTAAAAATAGTAAATTGCCGAAATTGCCAGAAAACTGTTTTGAGCCAATTGGAAAAGGTGGGTGGCCACCGATATCCATATAGATAACTCAGATAGTAATTGTATGCTCACATGGTTAATTTATTAGTACTAGGCTTGTGGTATAGGATTTCCATCTGCATGCTTGAGTAGTGGGTTATACCAAGCTCAACCTCTTCTTCAGTATTTTAGAACCTTTTCCCATTTGGTTTCCAAGTTGGTTTATACTAGCTTAAAATATTATATCAATCCCACCTAAGAGAAAATACAAAAAGAGAAATTCCAAACTGAAGGAGACACCTTCGCAAGAAAACTTAAAGCCCGTCAATTAATTTGTCGAATCACAAGATCTAGAGAACCATTCCACCATTAAACATTGCAGAGTCTAATTGGGCCTCGGTGGCGAGTTTGGTTCCTGCTATTGAATTAAAGGGATTTAGGACCCATCAACAGAACCTGCAATAGTTCATGAGAAAAACATAACACAAATACAAGGTAGAAATTTTTAAGAATCAGAGATATGTGAAAGATGATTTCATTATCCGAGCCAAATCGGCATGGGATTACATAATTATATGATAGCACACAGACTGCTCATATGACTTTTGCAGTGCTGATATAACTCACATATACTTATATATAGACATAGTCCTATATGTTCCTGCCACTTTAGGTTCATGTTAGCCGAGCCATAATCACGTAGTCTTATCAAAGAAACTTAAGACAGAAAGACTCAAAGCTCAAAGGGAGGGATCTTAGCAGACTCAGACTTATAGACTCAAACAATGAATGAATCCTAATGAGATTCCCTTCTCCTTATATACAAATTTTTCAAAGAAAGGAATCATTATTCTAGGAAAACTCCAAATTGTCCTTCCAGAATCAAATCTTCTTTTAAGATTTATTTCTCTTAATTGTACGCTTCATAGAGAAAACATGAGAACCATCCGACCAAGGCCCTACACAAATTTCCATGTATTGGGAGTATTTTGGAAATTCAGGTCAAACCACGCCAGAAGTTAGAGAAGTGCTCTGAGTTTCCAAGATGCTTACCCACAAGTGGGAGACAAAGGTTAGTACAAAGAGGAATTCATAACTTGAACCCATAGAAATCGGCTGGCACCATTGTCGGCCAATAAGACATGATAGTGGACAGGCCCCTCTTAATAACCTTTATTCAACAGGATGATCATGAAAATGGTTATATTGATGTGGATCCCAGTGTTGAGTAAAGACTTCTCGATACATGTCTGGATCTTCATTGTTGTCTTATTCTTGTTGAATAACATATTTGATTCTGATGACCCAAGGTAATTTTTCATTTATCAAAATGTGCATGAAACTTTCATTGGAGATTTGACTTAGACGATGGACATTATCGGATAAATCCATTTGATTTACAAACTACCAATTTTTTGTGATGTCTGGATGAATTGCACTTGGGTTTAAACCAAAATTTTTCCACCATGCTTCAAGCCATTCTAGTTCAAGATTGGTGTTGGCCCTGAAAGTACTTGAAAATTTTATCATACAGTAGTAATATTTGTAACGGTCGCTCCATAGGCACATGTGGTCCCACGTAGCTTTATATTGATGATAATTTATTTGAAAAAGGCTTTGGGATGGATCTTGTTGTGGCCAATACTACAAGGATCTCATCTGATTTATAAGCAAATAGGAGTGGTCTCATGTAGTCTACCACTGTTGAGAATTCTGACAAAACCAACTTCTGAATGTAGAACATAGCCTCATTATATCTAACATTTCTATCAGTTTTTCTCTGGAAGCAAGGGTAGGTGCTTGATGCATTCTGCCTATAAGATGTTGCAAAGGAATTACATGGATGTTAGTATTAGAAGAAAACCCTGGGAGTCCAAACTCAACACCTTCGGACCATCTCAATTCCTAGTGAGGTATCCAATTTTGGCGATATTCTAACCATTCAAGGTTATTGTCAAAATATTCAGTTATGGGTCTATTATTTAGGTCATCCCAGGTTTCTATAATGATTAGACTTTGAGGTAGAGATGGGAAAAATACAGTATTTATCTGAGGTTTTGAGATGAAAGGAAGTATCTTTTTATAAGGGGAGACATTGCTTAAAAGACTAGGGATGGTGAGAAAATAGTCTGGATGACCCAGAGACATCCTTGTGGACCCATGTGGTTCGGAAGCTGGAAGGAAAGGAGTTCCCAGAACACAATCCACAGGGAGATCAACCAGAAGGAATTTTATACCAAGAGAACATTGATAAAACCATATTAAAGCCTTAGGAACGTCAAAACTAATATTGGTAGAGATATTTCCTAACCCTACGATAGACTATTTGTTGGGAAGCCAATATTTGCAAGGGATTAGAACTTGATTGAGTAAATTCATGTCAGAACCAGTATCTAACAAGGCATTGAGGAAAAATATTTCTCCTTCAATTTCTATAATAATTTCAACATGGTATTTTTTATACTGGATGGTCAAGATTTTTATAACATCTAAGCCTCTTAAATGGTCAGTATTGTGATTGGCGTTGTTTGGATTACCTTCTTGACCTATTGTCACATCCTAAAGAGGAGGAGGAAACCATGCCATTTTTTCTTTTAGAGATTGTATTTCTTGGTGAGCCCAAGAATCTACTTTGTATGAGTCCTTAGGGGTTTCTCCATATTGATCAAGTTTGAGATGGAGTTCTACAAATTATTTCTTTAGATAAAACACTTCTCTGGCTAAGTCAGTTAAAGAAGGATGTTGGATTTTGGTTTCTTTGTTATGTTTGATGAAAGACTTAGTATTTCTTTCAAATGAACCATCCAAAAATAAAGGCTTTGTACTTGCTGAGGAGGAAACTCTTGGAATCCTTTGCTTTTGTTCTAAAGTGATTGTTTTCGTAATGAATTCTAATATGGCCTTCTTCATTTCTCCTTTTGTTAAACCTTTGATCTGAGCCAAAATTTGAGTGTCTTGGTCACCTATGTCTTGCCACATGCATAATTTTATCTTTTCTCTATGCTTGGGAGATTCTAGTGTCGAATCTGATTCAGGAGAATCTTCACATAAAGAAAAGTTAGGATCATTGAAATGGAAATGATGAGCCATATAAATTTCTTTATTATATGAAGTGTACTCAAAATCAGAGGTATCTGTTGACTCAGAGAAACATCCTTCATGTAGGATCTGAAATTATTCTCTTTTAACAAAAGGATAGTGAGGGCATTGGTTTGTATTATGATCATTTGCCCCACATCTATTACAATCATCTCTATGTATTAGTGTTGGAATATTTGGCAGGCAGGAGTGTGTTTGTCATTGATGGAAAGAACAGAAGGTGGAGTAGAAGGAAGCGAATGGAGATTAAAGCTCAGGAGAGTTAACGAATGAAGATCAAAAGGCTCAGAAGAGATGGTGCCATAAAACTCAGATCAAATCATGACTATCGAATGCGCAATTGCCAAATCTATGATAGGGATAATTGCAGAGATTGAAAGGAGAATTAAACATCGCGCTTGTTCCCATCCCACAATTAGTTAGGACCGTCCAATATTATAGCTTCGAAGATCAACAATTGTGGTTAACTCACCAATATCGCACATCTTCCCATTGCGAAGTTGGGTGACAAGTTAAAACACTCACAGATTGTGGTTGCAAAATCATTCTTGATCATGGATCTGTTCTAAGAAACTTCACAACCGTTGGATAATTTTTGAGTGGAAGGACAAGATAAGAGCGAAAACCGTTTGAGAATTCGATTATGCAAATTCTCGTCAGCCATCAGATCACTTTCAAGTGGAAGGACAGGATAAGCTAGCAGAGCCACAACACTGACAAATCAAGTCATCGATCTAAGATCCTGATCGATGAACAACATTTAGTTTAAGTTTAGAGTTGCAAGGAGGTTACACTCTGAAAGGTTCGAGATGTGAAATACACGAAGCTCAAAAATCTGAAATGAATGAGGACTAACGGATTTGGAGGAAAAATGAGGACCGTTGGATCAGGGTTGTTGGTCACACAACAGACCACGTCAACAAAAGGGCATAGTGGCAGACCACGTCAGTAGTCTACGTTAGCAAGGACACATGGTACAGTCAATGAATGACAAGTGTCAAGTTCAAATCAGCATTTCAGGTACGTGCAAATCATGAATCTAAGTGACTCATGGTAGCTTCTCAGATCCTGACACGTCATCGAGTCATGCAAGAGTTATGTCACTCCAGGAGTTTTTCCTTAGGAGTTTTACCACCAGTAATCGCCCAAATACCTAAAGTCTCGAATGTCGAAGACTCGAAGTGGACACGAGACGTACAATATGAAGATCACTTTGGGAGAATTCTCATCTGTCGATCTACTACAGTGGAAGGATAGTGTAAGTGAAAGCGTTAACCAACAGCAAGTGGTCTCCACCATCTTGTGACTGACTTAGCAGGTGATCACTCTGGAGGAAAGAACAGGTTGAGATTTGAAATCTTCGAAGTCCGGAGACTCGAGGAGATATCGACCGTTAATCCGAGAGGGACACGCATCAGAGGCTTGTCAGCTCCGGAAGATCGACGTACAGAGGAAAGAAAGGGTTGAGACTCAAAATATCCGAAGTTCGAATACCCGAAGGAGATCTTGACCGTCAATCTGATGTTGGGGGTACTATCAACCATTGATCAAAATATAGTGGAAGGATAGCGTAAGCATAATAGACAAAGTCACGAAGTAAAAGGTGGCCATACATCTCATTGCTTGATTTAGTCTTGGCTGTTGGATTAAACAATGAAGGATAACTATAAGGATTAACGCTAAACCATTGATCTGGTTCCGAGATGTAATGTGAACTGCCCGATATGTTTAGATATTCTGATTTGGAAGTTTCGAAAGGTTTGAATCCCAAAAGTTATGAAGGGAAAAGTGTAGAAGTTACGACAGTCGTCCATTTTAGGAGAAAAAAATGTGGTCATTGAATTGATAAGTTCTCAAGTGATCATTAAGCCTAGGCATATGGTCACCGCCAGTGATCACGTGAAGAAAGGGGATTAGAAGGCAAAGAAGCCATAATTGACTGGTTGTAACTGATAGAGAAGATGAAGAGTTTTGACTACCAGAGAAGCTAAGGAATCTCATCATAACACCCACTGATGATGAACACATGGAGTGAACCTCTAGAGAGGATGAAGAGTTTCCATAATGATCAGGCAGAGGAATCAACATTAGAGAGGGATGCAGAATAGAGAAGTGAAGTGATTATGTTGGTTAGCTATGCAGTTGTGAGGAAAAGACGATGTGAACAACCTATAGGGAAGAAGAATGATTAAGTGAAGAGCATGCATAGGCATAGTGCATAGAAGAGAGATGGCGCACATAGCATAAAAGGCAGAAGAACAAAAATCCCAGGGAATGAGAGTAGAGAGAGACTAATGCAGGCATACAAGAGCAGTGTAGCAGAACAGTGATGGGACTATTAATCCATAGATAAATGTTGTATCACTGTGATAAATTCAAGAAAAGAAAAGATTTATATATTCAGGGTGGTAGGGAGGAATTTTTTCCTCAGAGTTTCAAGTGGGTTCTTGAACAGAGGGAGTTGTAGCATCCATAGGGTTGCAGCCAGAAAAACCAAGGTGGTAGGGTGGAGCAAGGGAGAAATATTGTTCTCTGTTATACAGGTTGGTGCCTGTGTAATTGGAAGTTGGTGATTCCATAGAGTTGGTGCTGTAATGCTCAGGGAGTTGGTGCTTCCTTCTAGTAGGTGCTAGAGAAACCAGGGAGTTGGTGCTTCCTTCTAGTGGGTGCTAGAGAAACCAGAGAGTTGGTGCTTCCTTCTAGTGGGTGATGTTAGCAAGTTGTTGCTTGTAAAACATAATTTGTATCCTCAGGAGGATTTGGAGCTCATAAGAATGATAATTTATAGAAAATAGAGATTACACATCATATCAAGAAGAAGAGGTTTTTCCCTTTATGGGTTTCCTTAGGGAAATATCTGTCTCTGTATATTTCATGTGTGTGATTGATGTTGAATACTTTATTTCTTACCTACCTGCATTATTGTGATTTTCATTGAGTGTTCTGTAAAGAGTTTAAAATAGGCATAATTGTTTAAGCATAGTAACAATTGATTCACCCCCCCTCTCAGTTGTCCAACAATTGGTATTAGATTTGGTTCATGTATTCTAAGGGTAGATACTAGAGCTTAAACATGACTAGTCATGAAGGAACTTCAATGAACAAGGCCCCCTTGTTCAATGGAACAAACTTTACTTTCTGGAAAGTTAGGATGATAACCTATATAATGGATTTAGGTGCAAATGTCTGGGATATGGTAGAGACTGGTTATGTAAAACCAGTTGTACTAGCTTCTAAGGATGACAAGATAGAATTCATCTTCAACGCTAAGGCTATGAATGATATTCTGAGTGGGATTGCAGAAATGGAATTTGTAAAATTCATGCACTTAGAATTTTCCAAATAAATGTGGGACAAACTCATATGTAGTTATGAGGGTAATGAGAAGGTAAATGATGGCAAGCTTCAAACCTACACATTACAGTTTGAATAGCTAAATATGAAAGAGGATGAAACTGTTGGGAAGTACTTTCTGAGAGTTGAAGAATAGGTAAATGAAATGATAGGACTTGGTGAAAAAATTGAGGATGTCTCTTTAGTTCTGAAAATTTTGAGATCTCTGCTAGATAGGTTCAACCCAAAGGTCTCTGCTATAGAAGAACTTAATGATCTAAAATATCTATCTATTGACCAACTCCTAGGAACTCTAACTGTCTATAAAATGAGGATAGGTAAAGATAAACCCACCTCTAGAGAATCATCATTTATAGCAGATAAGAATGAGGATTCTGAGCCTAATGAAATTGAAGCAAAAGTTGTGAGAAGACTAAAGAAGGATCAGACAAGTACAAAGGAAAATTTCCCTTCAAATGTTTTAATCATGGAAAGATAGGTCACTTTGCATATAAGTGTCCACACAAGAAACTGGATCAGAATTTTGTAGGTGAAAAGAAGTACAAACCCAAGAGATTTGGTAAAAAGAAAAGTCTATGTGTAAACAATAATGACTCTTCAGAAGACACAGATAGTGACTCTTCTTATGAAGATAAGATTAATGACTTTATGCTTATGTCCAAAGAGGATTATGATAATAAATGCATAGGAAGTGATGTTGATGATGAAGAAGTTGTGGTTGACTTGGAAGGAGAACTTATCAGTGCTCTAGAATAAATTGTTAGACTCAGATATAAGAAGAAAAAGAAAAAACAATTGTTGATACAGTTCGAGAAAGACCATAATGGACCTGATGAAGACTTTTCCCTAATAAAAGTGGAATTAGAAGAGGCAAAGAAAATAGAGGACATTCTGAAACATAAGCTATCAGAAAAGAAGGCAAGATGTGAAGCCTTGGAAGAAGAAGTAGTAAAAACCATAAAAGAGATGGAGAAGTTTAAAAAATTGTATCTCCAAAATATTCTAAGCATTAAAGCCACAACAGAACTTAACGACATTCTGAGCAAACAAAGATCTCCTCTGTTGAAGACTGGTTTAGGTTATGTAAATGGTTCAAGCAATAAACAATGAGAAAGAAAAGAGCCATTAAAGATGATCAAGTTCCAAGTTAGCAGACAATCAGACCATGAGAGTACTCTATCACCAAAAGCTAATAAAGATAAGATGATCCCTGATAAAAAACAAAGAGATCAAAATATGGAGCAAAAAATGTCAAGAAGAAGGCCATCCTTCAGCTACCAAAATTTCTTATATGGCTATTGTTTTTACTGTTCTAATTTTGGTCATAAGATTGGAAATTGTCAAATTAAGTTTAGAGACATGCATCTGGGGAGGTCAAGAAATAAACAATCCTTACAACATAGAACTAAGAAACCAATGAATAGACAATGTAGCACCAATCATTTTGACCTACTGAACAATGAGCTCGAATTTTATAACTATCATAATTTCGGCCACAAAGCTGGAAATTGCCATCTGAAGAAGTACAAGGCAGATCCAAGGATAAATCCTTTAGCTATAAATGCTAGCACATGGAAAAAGAAAGATAGTGAAAAATGTGGTCTAGTACTTTCAGCTCAAAAACAAAAGGACCTCTGGTATATAGACAATGGATGTTCCAAGCACATGGCTAGAGACAAGGATAAGTTTCTATCTATAAGTAAAAGAAAAACAGGAAATGTAACCTTTGGAAATGATGAACTAGGTAAAATCAAGGGTAAAGGGATGGTGAGTTTGAGTAATGGTAAAGGAAAAGCTCGGGATGTTCTTCTTGTAGATAGGCTGAAACATAATTTTCTCAGTGTAAGTCAAATGTGTAATAGAGGATGTGAAGTGGTGTTCACTTCCAAAGATTGTAAGATAAAATCTGTAAGTTCGGGACAAGTGGTGGCTAAAGGCATAAGGACAGATAATAATGTATATGTGTTGAAAGAATATAGAGAAGAGTGTCATCTAAGAAAACATGATGAGAGTTTTTTATGGCATAGGAGACTTGGACATATAAACTTTGACCACTTAATCAAGATAAAAAATATTGAGGCAGTAAAAGATCTTCCAAGAAAATCAAAGCCACAAGATTCTGTGTGTAAACCCTACCAAGTAGGAAAGCTAACTAGGACACAGTTTAAATCCAAGAACTCTACTTCAACATAGAAACTACTCCAATTAGTTGATATGGATCTATGTGGACCATCAATACAGGAATGCACGTGGAAGGAAAACTACTTCATGTTGATCATTGATGATTACTCCAGACTCACTTGGGTTTCTTTTCTCAAAGAAAAAGATGAAGCATTTGAGAAATTTAAAATATTTAAGGCTTTAACTAAGAATCAAATAGGAAACAGATTAAAGGTTGTAAGATCAGACAAAGGAGGAGAATTTATGTCAAGTGATTTCAAGGAATTCTATGATAAACATGGGATCAAAAAAGAATACACAATCTGGGGAACTCTACAACAAAATGGAGTAGTTAAGAGGCAAAACAGAATAGTTCAGAAAATGGCTAGGTCAATGATGAATGAGAAGAACATTGGTCAAACCTAATGGGTAGAAGAAATACACACAACAATCCATATTCTTAACAAAGAGCAGCTCATACCACACAGTGACAAGACACCTTATGAATTGTGGAATGGAAGACCTGCTACAATCAAACACTCAAATTCTTTGGGAGTAAGTGTTACATAAAGAATAATAATGAAAACCTTGGCAAGTATGATGATAGGGATGATGAAGGAATCTTATTAGGGTATGCTACAAACAGTAAATAATACAAATGCTATAATAAGAGTTTGTATAAATTGGTTGATTGTATTGACATAAAAGTTGATGAAGGAGTCCTAGTAAGAGAGAAGACCAATACTAAATCAACAACAAAGTATATAGTTGAAGTTGAAGATGAATAGGTCCAGGAATCAGAAAAATAAGACTTTGAGTCAGGTGAAGATGCAAATACTCAGGCAGACTCAAATTAGCAGACAACATCAAATCCTTCCTCCAGAATTACTGAAAAGAATCATCCTGCAAGTCAAATAATTGGTGAGAAAGACAAAGGTGTACAAACCAGGAGAAGGATAATCAAAAACACTGAGAAATCACATATAGACTTCATATCCATGGTGGAACCCAAGAACTTCAATGAATCCAGTGAAGATGAAAATTGGTTAAAATCAATGAATGAGGAACTAGATCAGATTGGGAAGAACAATACTTTGGATATTGTTCCTAGACCTGCAGATAAGAATGTAATTAGCTCCAAATGGGTGTTTAAGAATAAAATAAATGAGCAAGGAAAAGTTTTTAAGAATAAAGCCAGATTGTTATGAATAAAGCTAGAATAATGTTCAGGCTGGCATCAATCTCAGGCACAAGAGGGTCAATTACCTTCAATTCAATAGTCTCTTGCTCAGGAAATACTGCAGGTGAAGACTTACCTGGAATCCCTATGTGTAGAGGGTTTCTATTGGTAAAGTCTGATCCATTGATTGAAATACCGAAATGGTTTTCAATTTGTGGCTTGTCTAAGTTAGGGTTTGTTGTAGGAACAGTTTGGGAAAAACCATTCCTTATCAAAAAATTATCCCAACAGTCACCTATGGTCGATAGGTGATGCATCAACAATATCTTAAAAAATCCATGATGAAACAAGCTTGAATCAACACCTTGTCGTTTATATCTTTTGGACATTTTATATAGACTTCTCAAAAAATAAAATGGCATATCTAAATCGAAACCAATGAAATGCATGAGTAAATGGATATGGTAGAGGAATACCAATACATATCAACCCTCACATGTCACAAATTGTTTGAGAATTAACAATTAACCATGCCACCTAGGTTTCACCAGGGAGATAGGGGTACCTTTTTCACAAAAGTTGATCTTTCAGGATGTCTTAAATAGACCCCACGAAACTCCTTCAATTTGGGCATTTTTGAACCACCTTTCACTCTTGTTGGAAGCCCTATCGCTTTGCTAATGAACTCCTTGATCAGTTCTCACTGTGTATCTCCAATTTTATCTCTGTAACCATTGAAGGTTTGCGTGAAAGATTTAGCCACATGAAGATTATAACCCTCAAATTGTTTAAGTAAAACATCCTAGCCATGGCTTTTTAGGTCCTCAATTGCATCATCATGAGAAAGTAAAGCCTAGAATCCATTCCGCTCCAAGAGAACGATAGGCGCCGATGACAGATGTAACCATAATGAAACAGGGGTTACTTTGGATAGTCTTAGGTTTGAATCATGTGAGCAGAAGAAACAATTCCAAATGGAGAGTGGAGACATAAAAATAACATAGCCTGTGTGTTATCATAACATGAATAGTGGGAGTAAAAACCAGGGGTTTGATTGTAATCCTTACGATCCCTTGTGATGAGTTCCAAATGTACAAAGTACTGAAACCCTATGCATGTAATGAAAGGCTCATTAATATGTTAAGCCAGCAAGGTGAGGTGAGGACACGAGTACAACATGTGTGAATTCATTTGTATGATTGTTGGTATGACCATTGAATTCGTGACAATACTATCAAAAATATCAAAGGCTTTTCACAAATAAAAAACTATCAAACCATTGAAACAATAATCATATTAACACAAAAAAATGGGTCTAAAAACCATTTTATAAGATTTGTATTTCTATTTCATATGAATGGTTTGTTGAATGATATACCTAAGGCAGAAAATTATTAAAACAACAAGCCAAGTTTTATGTTTAATTCATTCTTGCAGTCATGAATTAAAGATAAAACAATCGAAAATCGAAATAGTAAAATTAATGAAGTAGGATTTAACCCAATCAGTCATAATAAACTCATAAGAGTGTTTATAGACGGGTTGATGGTAGCTACAAAAAAATGCAAATTCTTTCAATCGTGTACAAAATGAAAAATGATGTATTGCTGCCAACACTTGGTAAAGATGATATTTCACCTGATGTTGATCAAAGAACATATCGATCAATGATAGGTAGTCTTTTGTACATCATAGCATCCCGTCCTAATATAATGCAGTTTGTTGGAATGGTAGGCCATTAGCTGGTTGACCCTAAACAAAGTCATATAGCAGCTATCAAGAGGATATTCAAATATTTGAACGATACAATGACTTATGTTCTTTGGTATCCTAGAAATCAGAACTTACAATTAACTGCATATTCATATGTTGATTGGGAAAGTTGTTTGGCTGAGAGAAAGAGTACCAGTGGAGCTGCATTCTTCTTAGGTGATTTGTTAGTAGCATGGCTCAGTAAAAAGCAAGGATCTATCTCATTATCAACTATAGAGGCAAAGTACATTGATGTTGCTACTTGTTGCACTCAGATTTTATGGATGTTACAAACTCTTGCATATTTGAAGGTAACTTATACTGATCCAATTCCACATCACTGTAATAACACCAGTGCCATTAGTGTCTCGAAGAATCATTTTCTACATTCTAAGAAGAAACATATTCTAATAAAGTATCATTTTCTCAAAGAGTAGGTTACAAACATAGTTGTTCAGCCGAATTATATTCCTTCCACAGAACAAATTGCAGACATATTTACTAAACCCCTAGGCAAGACACATTTTGAATATCTTCGTCAGAAGCTGGGTGTCATCCCTACTCTCACCTAAGCGAGTTCATCTTGTCAGGGGTAGTATGTGTTGGTTGAATATCTGATACCTCTGAAAAGTACTGCAACAACTCAAGGGGAGCATGTTTTCTTTAACATTGATGTCAAAGGGGGAGAAAAGGAATGGTCTAGATGCAACAGTTGGAGGTCCAACCAGTCTAGCGCAGCCATTGAGGGTTGCCATTAATGCCAAAGGGGGATATTGTTGGCATATTTGGCACGCAGGAATGTGCTTGTCATTGATGGAAAGAACATAAGGTGGAGCAGAAGGAAGGGAATGGAGATTAAATCTCAGGAGAGTTAACGAATGAAGATCAAAATATTAGAAAAGATGGCGCGATAAAACTTAGATAAAATCATGACCATTGGATGCGCAATCGCCAAATCTACGGTAGGGATGAATTCCAGAGATTGAAAGGAGAATTAAACATTACGCTTGTTCCCATCCCGCAATTAGTCAAGACTGTCTGATCTTATAGCTTCAAAGATCAATGATTGTGGTTAACTCACCAACAGTGCACATATTCCCATTGCGGAGTTAGGTGACGAGTTAAAACATTTGCAGATTGTGGTTGGGCAATCATTCTTGATCATGGATTTGTTCTAAGAAAGTTCACAACTGTTGGATCATTTTTTAGTGGAAGGACAAGATAAGTGAGAAAAATGTTTGAGAATTCGATTATGTGAATTCTCGTCAGTCGTCGGATCACTTTCACGTGGAAGGACAGGATAAGCTAGCAGAGCTACAACGCTGATAGATCAAGCCATAAATGTAAGATCATGATCGAAGAACAACATTTAGTTTAGGTTTAAATTTTCAAAGAGGTTACGCTGCAAAAAGTTTGAGATGTGAAATACCCGAAGCCCGGAAATTCGAAATGAATGAGGACCATCAGATTTGGAGGAAAAATGAGGAAAATTGGACCAGGGTTGTTGGTCACATAGTAGACCACGTCAATAGACCAAGTCAGAAGACCACGTCAACAAAAGGGCATAGTGGCGGACCATGTCAGAAGTCCATGTTAGCAGTCTACATCAGCAAGGACATGTGGCACAGTCAGAGAACGACAAGTGTCAAGTTGAAATCAACATTTCAGGTACGTGCAAATCATGAATATGAGTGAAAAGTGGTAGTTTCTTGGCTTGTGACACATCATCGAGTGACACAATAGTTACGTCACTCCTATATTTTTTCTTCAGGAGTTTTATCACCAGTACTCGCCCAAAGACCTGAAGTCTCGAATGTCGAAGACCCGAAGTGGACACGAGACATCCGATCTAAAGATCACTTTGGGAGAAGCCTCATCCATCGATCTACTATAGTGGAAGGATTGTTTAAATGAAAATGTTAACCTACAGCAAGTGGTCTCCACTGTCTTGTGACTGACTCAACAGGTGAACACTCCAGAGGAAAGAACGAGCTGAGATTTGAAATCTCCGAAGTCCGGAGACCCGAGGAGATCTCGACCGTTAATCCGAGAGGGACACATGTCAGAGGCTTGTAAGCTCTAGAAGATTGATGTACAGAGGAAAGAAAGGGTTGAGACTCAAAATGTCCTAAGTCTAAAGACCTGAAGGAGATATCGACCATCGATCTGATGTTGGTGGTACTATCAATCATTGATCAAAATACAGTGGAAGGATAGCGTAAGCATAATAGTCAAAGTCCCAGAGTAAAAGGTGGCCATACATCTCATTTCTTGATTAAGTCCTGGCCATTGGATTAAGAAATGAAGGATTACTGTAAGGATTAACGCTAAACCATTGATATGGTTCTGAGATGTAATTTGAACCGCCCAATCTGTTCGGATATTCTAATTTGGAAGTTTTGAAAGGTTTGAATCTCAAAATTTTCTAAGGGAAAAGTGTTGAAGTTACGATAGTCATCCATTTCACAAGAATGAATCGTGGTCATCGAATTGATAAGCACTCAAGTGATCATTAAACCCAAGTGTATGGTCACTGCTAGTGATCACATGAAGAAAGGAGCTTAGAAGCCAAAGAAGCCATAATTGACTGGTTGTAACTGACAGAGAAGACGAAGAGTTTCAAGTTCTAGAGGAGCTAAGGAATATTAGCATAATGCCCATTGATGATGAACACATGGAGTGAACCGTCAGAGAGCTCGAAGAGTTTCCATAATTATCAAGTAGAGAAAACGACGTCAGAGAGAGATCCAGAATAGTGAAATGAAGTGATTTTGTTGGTTAGCTATGCATTTATGAGGAAGAGACGCTATGAATAACCTGTAGGGCAAAACAATGATGCATTGAAGAGCATGCAGAGGAATAGCGCATAGAAGAGAGATGGTGCACAGAGCATAAAAGGCAGAGGAACATAAAGTCTAGGTTATGCGAGCAGAGAGAGACTGATGCAGGCAAAGCAGAGTAGTGTATCAAAACAATGATGAGACTAGTAAGCCATAAGATAAATGTTGTATCAATGTGATAAATTCATGAAAATAAAATATTTATATATTTAGGGTGCTAGGGAGGTGCTAGGGAGGACTTTTGTCCTTAGAGTTTTAAGTGGGTGCTTGAACACAGGGAGTTATAGCTTCCATCTTGTTGCAACCAGAAAAACCAATGTGGCATGGTGGTGCAAGAGAAAACTATTGTTCTCTATTATACAGGTTGGTTCTTATGTAACTGGAAGTTGGTGCTTCCATCTAGTTGGTGCTGGAATACTCAGGGAGTTGGTGCTTCCTTCTAGTGGGTGCTAGAGAAACCAGGGAGTTGGTGCTTCCTTCTAGTGGGTGCTAGAGAAACCAGAGAGTTGGTTCTCTCAGCAAGTTTCTTCTTGTAAAGCTGAGGTTGTAGCCTCAGGAGGAGTTGGAGCTCATAAGAATGATAATGTAAAGAAAATAAAGATTACATATCATATCAAGAAGAAGAGTTCTTTCCCTTTATGGGTTTCCTCAGGAAATATCTGTCTCTGTATATTTCATGTGTGTGATTGATGTTGAATACTCTATTGCTTACATCCCTGCATTATTGTGATTCTCATTGAGTGTTCTGTAAAGAGTTTAAAATAGGCATAATTGTTTAATCATAGTAACAACTGACTCACCCCCCCTCTCAGTTGTCCAACAATTAGTTGTTTTTCTATTTCAGTGCTGGCCATTTGTTGTGCTTTGTGAGACTTTTGCGCAGATACCTTTCCTTTGGAATTTCTGGATTCTTTTCCATCCAAGCATGAGCTTACAATGTGCCCTAGTTTTCCATGGAGCCAGCATTGGAATTTCGATCTTTCCTAAGAGGAATTTGTTTTGAGCCTTATGTCCTCATGATTATAGTAATGAGTAGATTTTTGTGTTGGATTCCATCTATCTCTTGGTGTTCGCCTGTCATGCTGATATATGTTTGCCTTTTTATTGTGTTTGAAAGGGTCAGTCAAATAGAGTCCATATTTTTCACAGATGGATTTACTATCTGGAAATGAGACAATTTTTGGATGGACTTTTGGACTTTCTTATTTGTACATAACCCTATTAAGAATTTAGCAATGGGTGAATAAATTTCACCCCAAGTATACATCTCATAAGGCAATTTGAACACTTCCTGGATTTTGAGATACTCAACAAATTTACTAGGAATGGATGCAAGGTATACTTGTTTCCATAAGATATTTTGGTTGTCTTTGCTTCATATATCCTCTGAGTCCATTCCCTGTGAAAATATTCATATTCATACATATTTCTACATTTGATGTTCATTAAGATTAATTCATGTTTATTAGCCAATTCTTCTTTTGTTCCACACCAGTGTTCTATGATTAGTGTGGTAAGGGCCCCATTCATGTTACTTTGTGGAGTCCCATTGAGATGATAGACTATATCTCCCTATTCATCTCTAAGAACTTTTGCCTCCATTTTGGCTATCATTATTGGGGAGGAGATAATTTCCCACCATTTACTTAAAGTTCTCGTGAAACATTGGATTAAGGACTTGCATGCTTCTATCTCAGTTTTTCCTTTCATACACATAATTCTATAAGAAACATACATTCTATCAATAAATTGGTGAATCTAACCAACTAACAATCCATCTATATTCCATTCGAGAAACCAATCTTCTCCAAATGTTTGTGTATCAAGAAATTTTTCTTTACCAAGAAGATCGGGTGCAGAGGGCCTAATGACATGGTGGGGAATATTCTCATATGAAGGTATTTGAATGGAAACCAAAGATACATTTGGATTTGTAGAGGAAGATGGCTCAGGATCGTCATTTGGGAAGTGAGTTGGGAATTTTTTTTGAGTCGTTTTTTCTTCTGGGATATATACATGAGAAATAATGGATATTGGAGAGTGGGGGAGAAAGAAAGACTGAGGAATTGGTTTATCGGGATGGGTATCTTTATCTTGTATTTTTAAGAGAGTCTTTCCTACTACTGAAAAGGATTCTCCTATTCCTTCCATTAATTCCTCATGTTTTGTAGCAGAATCATTTTTTTCTTACTTCACTAACTCTTGAGTTTTTTCGACATAGTCAGTGATGTCTGATACTCTGTTATTCAACTGATTTACATACTGGACTATTGTGTTTGTAGAGACATGTAAGTCTCTGATATGTCCTTTTCTGGCATAATAATTTGGTACAAAAGTGTGTGTATCCATTCCTCTTAGAGATTTATTAGTCCACTTTACTTGTTCGGACACAGATTGTACCTTCTTTTCTAAACCAGATAATTGGGTGGTTTCATCTGCTAACATTAAAGGTACATCCCTGTCTTTTTTTCTACCATATTCAAGGATAATACCTTTGAAGGGTGGAAAGGTAGATGTGGATTCAACTGGTTTTCCTTCAAGATTCTTCCATTCATTTTGGGAAGAACTTTCTTTTCCTATTTCAAACATTTGAACTGCAGGATTTTGCAATTTTTGTTTCCAGACATAGAACGAAATCCAAAGATTGTTTTTATAAATAAATGTCTACCATTCTTGAGACAGACGGGTTTTTTATTCATTAGGGAAAGAGAGATTAAACTCATTTGACTATGTATGAGTAAAAAGATCCCAATTTAACATTTTCTTTATCCATTTTTCTTCAATGTTGTTTTTTGGACATCTCGTCATTATAGAGTGAAATTTATGGATTTCAGATATAGTTGGCCTTTGGAAGGTTGGAGGTAAAGGATTATTAAACCTACAGGATGGAATAAATTTATCACATTGTTCTATATATCCTAGGCCATATTTGGGAGACCCGGGTGGTCTCATGGCTTTATAGACATCTTGAAGTCTAGGATCTAAAGTCTCAATGGAGGGCATATGATGAATCATGAGAAAATTTATGGGATCATAATGTGAAAAATTTTAAATCAAATCCCATCACACTTTTCTATGAAAACTCTGATTGGTGAAACATTCCATATGATTACTAGAGAACATAGAGTTGAGACTACTCTCAGAGGCACTGGTACTACATTCCCCGGCATTTCATTAGAGGTTGAGTGTGTGAGGTACATTCTTTATTTAATTTTATTTAATTTTTGTTTTTTAAGCTCATATTTTTATTTGTATATAATACATAGAAAGAATTATATATATATATATATATATATATATATATATATATATATATATATATATATATATATATATATATATATATATATATATATATATATATATATATATAAACACTATTTGTTGTTATTTATATATAGATTACTAGAGGTTGAGTTTGTGAGAGACATTTTTATTTAATTTTTGTTTTTTCAGGTTTATATTTTAATTTATATATAATACATCAAAACAATTATATATACTTCTTGAGTGGACCTAATGGTTAAGAACATGTCTTTCCTCCTAAGAGGTCACAAGTTCAAATCTAGATATAATTTAATTTTTTTTAAAGGTTTTAGGCTATAAGAAAAGAGTTTTAATAAGAATTGTTACCTGAAAACTTATTGTTTTTCCTCCCAACTAGATAGGAAGAGAGCCTCTTTGATTCCCTAGCTCCAGGATTCCTTACGGTTTCCTGGCCCCCAAGCCCAAAATTCCCAGCAACCAACCAACTAATCTTGTATGCAACCAAAATTTCCTAAACCAATTTCCTCTCCAAATTTCATGCTCCTCTCCTTCCCATCCACCTCCAAATGCCCTGTTTCCCCCTCCTTATCCTCCCATCCACCCTTTCTTCATTGACACTCCCCCCGACATACCTTATCTCCCTTGAATTTTTCCCCATGCTTCACAAATTCCCTACCTACCCCATCACACATAATACAGTAAAATAATTATTTCATTTCTTGTTGCATTATTTAATCCATTAATTAAATGATGATCAAATATTATTAGTTAAACCATCTAATTAACTTAATTAAATTAGTGATTACAATTATTTAATTAACTTTATTATATTAATTATTTAAATTACATTAATATTAATTAATCCATTTGGGGCATTATATATATATATATATATATATATATATATATATATATATATATATATATATATATATATATATATATATTNNATATATATATCATTTAAATTGTACATTTTTTTACAAAACAACAAGTGCCCTAACATAAAAAATAAAAAAAAACTTTCATATGATGGCCTAGATACAAAATGGAAGTCATTGGTCACTCATTGACCAGTCTCACCCTCACCACCCATAGGAGCATCCTGGAAATCGATCTTTATTCTCTTTCTTAAAGAAGCACCTCAAGTGGTTTTGGGTCTAGGTGTGGTTCATATCTCTGGATTCTGCACAAAGAAAAAACATTGTTATAACTTTTTTTCCACAATGAATTAAAATACTTACAAAATGATACTTTGTAATTCAACATAAGACAACTCATCGCAGATGGTACTAACAATCGTGAGGGTGATACCCTTCTCCATGACCCTAACCTCTTAGCAATTCCACCCTGCTTCAGTTACAAGGATCAAATCATGAAATTTAAACAAATATGCATAAAATCAATTCCATTCATGATACATAAAAATTCATAATCAACACATTATCTCATCATGAATATCTCGGGCCTCGATGGAGAGTTGATGACAGGTGGAGTGCTCAGCGATACAACTAGCTCCAAGGCAAACTATACTGTGGAAGCCTCAATGGATGGGACAGATGGAAATGGTGGTGGGGGTGGGTGTCATACGAGTGCATCCACTATGGATGGATGTGAGGAAGAGGTGGTGTGGATGTGTGGATTGCGGGTGCATCCACTAAGGATTCATGGAATAAGAAAGATGTTATGGGTGGGCAGTGATGGACCCCCACAGACTCTACAAGTGATGGAAGAACCCTTGGAATGGAGTAAGGTAACCTATAAGTTTTGGGCACGTGTCCAGAGAGTGTACTAGTACTAAAACTAGCAAAAATATTGGCAACCTGCATACATATTAATAATATTGAACTATTAGTACAAAATAGTAAAATTCAATAACATAAATACAACAAATTTGAGATTTAGACAAGATTTAACTCTACACACGATACATGTGATGCAGGTGACTTGTCCATCCCAGGTGGAAATTGCTCAAAGTTGCACGGTCCCACGACCTATAGAAACAAAAGAACATTAAAAATTTGAGGATGCCATAAAATAAAGAAATCAATATGGTGAATTTATCAAATGTGACACATACCTATGCATGGGGTAGACCAATTGAGAAGGTTGCCTCTATTGTTGCATCATTGGTGGAGGAATACATTGATGCATTCATGGGTGTAGAGGGTTTGTTATACGGGAGTAGCAAATGAAAAACAACATACAATAAAATATCGATATAATAATACTATATAAATATATAACAATGAAGAACATAGAGATGTTTAAGATACTAACCTCCTCCATGAAGCTCTCATGTCCAGTGGCCTCAATAGGCCCATAACAAGTCCTTGCAACTCGATAATTTGTGAGATTCACATGGATGACTGTTATGTCCATGTGGCCTCTCCTCACTTCACTCTGATGTATGGGGTGAGGAACCAACCCCTCTACCAATGTCACCAATATGAACCTCCTTCCAAGATAGTGCAAAAAATCTACCATGTTGCACTAGGATCAGAGTCAATGATGATATAGCTACATGTACTTATTGCAATCTCTCTGCAACTGGAGTATGTTGGGAAGGGGGGTCATGCCTTCACCTAGGGGACAAGAACCTGACATGGGATCCCACCTAGCATGCTCTCGTTTTTGTGTATACCCTCGAACCACCCCCCTGGAAGTCACCAATGTTGAAGTAATTCACATGGTGACCCATAATAAATTATACCCATAAATTTCTCAAAAAATATAAAGGCACTTCTATGTTATTGCGGGGAGGTTTATCAAATACCATGTACCACCTATGCATACAGTGTTGACTAATTTGTGGGTGGATGCATTAGTCAATGAAAATGTGTTTCTTGTTGACAGGTGGTTGTTTTCTATTTCATAGATCAATAAAAAGAGACATCAATTCTTTTTTTGAAATACCCAAGTCTCTAACTTGATTTCTATCCAATGTAGTGCGGTAAAAATTGTACAAAATTAGCCCTGTATTGAGAAATAGAATTTAATTTCCCTTGGGATTAACTGGGACATGGTAGAAAGATATTGACTTTGTTCCTCCTATATGTTTTCTCAATGAAGGCAAAAACATGAGCATGATGTGTGCAAATGGGCAGAAATGGTGTCTGTGACCTGTTAAAAATGGTATGACAAAGGAACATGTGCACATTCTTAGAAATGTGTGTGCATTCTTAAGAATGTGCATGCATTCTTAGGAATGTGTGCGCATTCATTCCAATGATCATGTGTGGAAATCTGAGTTGAGGTTCAGGATTTTCCAAACCTATAGAATCAAGAATGTGTGTGCATTCCTGAGAACGTGCATGCATTCCTGTTGATTCCGTAGCCACTTTTTCGTCCACCAAATTTGTGCACACACCCTCTAGAACAAATGGATGAACAAGGAAGAAAAAATATTGAACAAAAAACACTACAACAACAAATACAACAATACAGAAGTATGAAATATTTATTGGTTCTTATTGTCAATATCACGAATCCTTACATGATTAGAGTCATTAAAAAAATCCTTCAAATGGAGTCTTCCTAATAATATCCCCTTACTTATTTTGACCTAGAATAATGTTGTAGCATTCAACATATATGCATCAATAGAGCACGTTTCACTTCATATACCAATCAGGGACATGACCTTTACAAGGGTCAAATTTGAGTAGCCTACAATAAGAGATAAAACCTGTCAAATATATCATTCTTGTAACATGATTTTTATAGAGAAAAATATGTTAACATAAATTAATTGTTTGCTTTATCAAGCTTTCCTTGAAATTCATTTGTTCGAGATCAATTATATTGGTTGGTGATTTGGGAAACTTCCTCAAGTTATGGATAAATGTAAATATGCATGTGAAGGTATCTTAGAGTCCTACCCTAACCTCCATACTTAGGGTAACTTAGGAGTTAGTTAATTAATGGATGAGGATATCCACTTGAATAAGGCCCACTAGATGGTGTGTGGTTAATTAATGTAAAATGATCATCCTTATGGAATAAATCTTGCTAATTAGTTTGTACTTATTATCGCACAAATTGTAGGTTAGGAAAAGCTCAACCCAATCCACAAGATGGTGATAAATGTGGGAGAGTATACCCATTGTCACCTTAGATAAACCCTCCCCTCTCTTTACTACGGGAAAAATACTACACAAGGGGGAATCTTGGGTGACCCTAGGGGGATTAAGAAATATTGTGGAGAGATGATAAGTGAAACCCATATAGGTCAATGATAGAGATGATGGAAGGATTTAAAACAAGTCTTGTAGAAGGACACATGATTTCCAAGTGATAGATACATGCAAAACAATGTTATTCCTGCCCGGAACAAGACATATAATGGATATATAAGCCTTTAAACCAAGGGGAACAAGAAAGAAACCTTGTTTTCCGAAATTTTCAGCAGTTATAGAAATATATATCAACAACATAAAATGAAAATGTCTGCAAATTCAACCATCAAAAATCTAGTACAAGATATTAGAAATAAAGCTAGCAAAGACTAATCTAACTTCCAATTATTAAAGTGAGATTTTGATAGTGATTATGGTTGTTTATTAGATCTTATCAGCAAGTTATTATAACATCCAATTAATACAATAGAAAAATCCAACCACAAAAATTAACAAGTAAACCGTCAAAAACATAGGCAATGAGCAATAGAACAATAATAGATGTTTACAAGTAACTTCCAATGGTTGGTAATTGTGCAACAAGTAAAAGAGAGAGTTTTTTGCAGCTCTAATTATTGTTGCTTTAACTTTATAATAACATCAAAATTATTTTCCTAAAGAGAACTCCCTTAGGGAATAATCAAGCTTATAACACTAGGAAAATATTCCAACTTGAAAAAACTCAATATCTCAAAAAATCATGCATTCCAATGCAAGTATTTTATTTTTCCAATGCAATAAATGATTAGTACCTTGCCAAATGGACTATGGATTTCTCTTGTAATAAGTTATATATACTATCTCCCTAGGGGTTTAAACCCTTTTACTCCTTAGGGAAAGTAAAATATAACAAGGTAAATCTTAGAGGGTGTAAGCCATTTTACTCCTCCTAACAACCTTTGCAATAGATTCTTTCACAAATAACAATGATAAAACTTGGTGGATGGTGTATTCGCTTATACTCCTCCAAGGATATAACCAATAAAAACCATGGAACTAGAAATAAAACTAACAATATGTATATTTTTCTTACCAATTCCAAAAAATGCCAAGACAAACCCTAGTTACCAAGTATTTTTCATCACCAAAGCAAGAGAAAGAACCTTCAATAGATAGTGCATCACTTCACTCCACAAGACAAGATATAAACCATATCACAAGAGAAAGAGAAGATGAATTTTCCCAAGAGGGGTGAAAATTTCAGCCAAGAATCCTCTCCAAGATGGGAGAGTTGTGATGAAAATGAAATAGAAATTATTCTTATTTATACCAATCCTCTAAAAAGTGTTTGTTCACTTAAATTTAGAGAAAACCAAAAAGTAAAGGGCTAACCACCCTTACTTTTCCCCTTTACAACTTTAAATTTAATTTTGCACATAAGAAAACCCTAAAAGAAGCATGATGTCACCCCTTTAGGGCAACGTTTTGGCACTTAGAGAAATTCCTTGAGCTTGGAGGTGAAACATTGGGCCTCCAAAGGCATCCAAAGGCCTCCAAAGGCCTCCCTATGATGAGTTAGGGTCTCCTCCATCAAAAGGTGCCAAGTGTCAATCCAACACCACCACAAACCAAACCATATCCCTCAACAAGATGTCAAGCCCTCCAAATGTAACATTTTGACCTTAAAAGGAAAAACATTGGGCTTGTAGGGGCTATGTGAGGTCATCCAAGAGGTCTCTCAAGACTCCAAAAGCTACCATCATAATCTGGTGTGCGGTCCATGGTATCCAATCTATGGGCTTCATGCCCCAAGGAAGCCCAAGCCATGCTTGCTCCTCCAAAATTGTCCACCAAGCAAGGTCTTGCAAAGACAATGAATATTCCCTCCAAGGATCTCAATTCAAACATATCATGATAAGTAAATCAAATCAATAAAAGAGTCACCTAAGCATGTGCATCAAAAGCAACCTCATCAAATTAAAAAAGTGTTCAAATACCCTATGCAACTTGCCAAGTTTAGGTATGGGAAGGTTGATGAAGTGACCTATTGGGTGAATCATCCCCTAAGTCAAGGATTATTTCCCAAGTGGACTCCCCTCTAAGCCATGTGAAGAACAAGAAGTGTATGGGGTCAAGAATTTTGGGCATGGGGTTCATGACATACAAGGGACCATAGTGTCTCATTTATGGGTGCCTTTGTAGAGGGTGTGTTGCACCTTGTTTTTCAATGCATCCTTTTCCAATCCCATTAAATGCCATTTAATTAATTATGGTTCAGAACAACTAGGTACTCCCCATGGGGTAACCCATATCTTGGGGGAGAGTACCACATTTTCACTTGAAGGGAGAGGTACACAGAGTGCCATGGGGGTAAATTCTAACTTGTAACGCACTTGTGTAGATCCCTCAACAAGTGGGATATGCGCGCGTGTGTGTGTGTGTGTGTGTGTGTGTGTGTGCATGTGTGTTTTCTTTTGCAGGTCTATGAATTTTCAGGAGAAACATTTCATTGTTCTTAAGACCTCTTTCGGAGAGCATCTGGAAGGTTATGATTTGGATTTTATCTTTTTCCAACTACCTTCCCTTTGGGCCTTCAACCCCTTCTTCCCATGAAATGAGGGAGAATCCATTCTTGAGACAATACTATTACACGTCAAAATTACTCATTTTGATAGTGTCGCAAGTGTCGTCATTACAAAGGTTGCAAGTGTCACATTTTGCTCACAAGGTCGCAAGTGTCGCAGGTTTCTCACAAGTGTCGCAAGTGTGTCAAAGAAAGCATGCTGCCATGATGCCTATGTCATGCTTATAACGACATGAGAAAGACACTTGAAACACCTCAAACATTTGATTTGGAAGAGGAGAAATGATTCAGCAGGCTTGCAAACCTTTTTCCATCTGAAAGCACCTCAAAAACTAAGTTTTGGAAGGGAGCGCTCCCCTATACCTCTTCTCGGAGCACCGACTCTCCCCATTACATTGTTAGGGAGTGTTATAAAGCTCCTCTGGCCCTTTTGAGGGAGAGCTATATATTTTGAGAGCATTGGCGCCCCCCTAAAGCCTACTAGGGAGCGCTACAACGCTCTGATGGTCCTTTTGAGGGAGCACTACCTATTCTGGGCAGTAGTTAAGTTGTTGAGATGAATGGGGGAAGCATCTTTTCATTCTTGGAAATAAGTTGAGCTCGAATCCCTAGTCCAGCCATGATCTTAGGGCAGATCCTCAACTGAAGGAGGCAAATCCTCAACTTACCCAAGGATATCTCAAGTGGTTAAAGCCTCTCCAAGGCTATATAAGCAAGATTTCTAATGGTGAAATGTAGTGACCGGGAATTCATTAAAACTACCCTAAATTAAAATAGAGCGGAAATTTTTAAATTTACTAAAAATTCGCTTACTCTAGCATATTCACTCCCAGATTTTGATAAATAAAATAAAATTTTACATAACAATTTTCATAACAAATTAAATTTACATAACAATTTGCATAACAGGTTAAATACCTCGTTCTGATGCTGTCTCCCTTCGCTTGAACCAATCCGCAGTAGCTTGCTCCTGAAGACACCCCAAAACCAGCCACCCTACCGACCAGTACGCCTGGCCCTAGGACATCTATGGACGTCCTAGCCCTCCGAGCCCAAAACCCCTCAACCCCGGTGCACTGTAAATCCCACTGTCACCATTGTTAACTAACTCCGTCCCAATGCTCCCAAAATCTCCTCTCATAGACTGCATGAATGAATCCCCCCCAAAATGAATCCTCCTCCTTCCCTTATGCCTCCTTCACCGCCCTCGCACCTTTACTCCCCACCAAACACCTTATCTCTTTATTAATGCTCCATCCATCATTTATTTCATATTAATTATC
>ML792588.1:538915-557781 GCA_009831015.1 Picea engelmannii
TTGAGGATTGTTGCCTCATCTCAGTTGGTGCTGAGAATGAAAGCTGAGTCTTGCATATAGAGCTGGTGCTCTTGTAGAGTTTTACTCTATTCAGTTGTTGCTGATAAACCCCAAGGATTGTAGTCCGTAATAAAAAGAAAATTGTACATACATCTTGTGTTCTTTGTGTTCTTTGTGGTGATGACTTGTTGATGATATATTGCTGATATATGTTGCTGATATGTGCTCACATCTAACTGGTTATAAATGACAACAATGGGTAATGAATAAATGTTGAATGCTAATTGATGAGTTTTTGTGCAAGAGGGAAGTTTTGGGAAAAAGAGTCCCACACTCATTCACCCCCCCTCTAAGTGTGGTAGGTGTGTCCAACAAAATCCTACACAAGGGGGGAATATTAGGTGACCCTAGGGGTATTGAGATGAAGGATGGAGATATGATAAGTGAAACCCCTATATGTCAATGATAGAGATGATGGGAGGCTTTAAAAATAGTCGTGTACAAGGAAACATAGTTTCCAAGTGATAGATACCTGAAAAACAATTTTAGCCCTGCCCAGAATAAGACAAACAATGGATATATAATCCTTTAAACCAAGGGGAACAAGAAAGAATCCATTTTGTCCCAAATTTTCAGAAGTTATAGAAATATATATCAGTGACATAAAATGAAAATGGTTGCAAATTTAACCATCCAAAATCTAGTACAAGATATTAGAAATAAAGCTAGCAAAGACTAGTTTAACTTCCAATGATTAAAGTGAGATTTTGATGGTAAATATGGTTTCTTATTAGATGTTATCAGAAATTTATTATAAAATCCAAGTGGCTATAGCAAACAATTGCTACAGAAGCAAAATCTAACCACAAAAATTAACAAGTAATCCATCAAAAAGATAAACAATGAGCAGTAGAACAATAATAGAGGTTTACAAATAAATTTCAGTGGTTGGTATGTGTGCAACAAGTAAAACCGATTTTTTTCATCCCTAATGGTTGTAGCTTTAATTTTATAACAACAACAAAATTATTGTCTTAAAGAGGACGCCCTAAGGGCATAAGCAAGCTTATAACACTAGGAAAATATTCAATCTTAAACAAATTCAATATCTTGAAAAATCATGCATTCCAATGTCAGTATTTTATTTATCCAATGCAATAAATGATTAGTAAATTTCCAAATGGGTTATGGATTCCTCTTGTAATAGGTTATATCTTCTATCTCCATAGGGTTGTAAAGCCTTTTACTCCTTAGGGAAAGTAAAATCTAACAAGGTAAATCTAGGAGGGTGTAAGCCCTTTTACTTCTCCTAGCAACCTTTTCAATAGCTTATTTCATAGAAAACAATGATAAAACTTGGTGAAGGGTGTATTCCCTTATACTCCTCCAAGGATCTATCCAACAAAAACCATGGAACAAGAAATAAAAGTAACTATATGCATATTTTTCTTACCAATTTCAAAAAATGCCAAGACAAACCCTAGTTACCAAGTATTTTTCATCACCAAAGCAAGAGAAAGAACCACCAAGAGATAGTGCATCACTTCACTACACAAGACAAGAGATAAACCATTACGCAAGAGAGAGAGAGAGAGAAGATGAATTTTCCCAATAGGGGTGCAAATTTCAGCCAGTAATCCTCTCCAAGATGGGAGAGTTATGTTGAAAATGAAATAGAAATGATTATTATTTATACAAATCCTCTAAAAAGTGTTTTTTCACTTAACTTTACGGTAAACCACAAACTAAGGGGCCAACCTCCCTTACTTTTCCCCCTTACAACTTTAAATTTGATTTTGCACATAAGAAAACCCTAAAAGAAGCATGATGTCACCCATTTAGGGAAACACTTTGACACTTGGAACAAGTCGTTCAGCTTGGACGTGAAATTTTGGGCCTCTAAAGGCCTCCCTCTCATGCACTAGGGTCTCCTCCATCAAAATGTGCCAAGTGTCAAGCCAACACCACCACAAACCAAACCCTAGCCCTCAACAAGACGCCAAGCCCTCCAAATGGGACTTTTTTACCTTCAAAGGAAAAAAATTGGGCTTGTAGGGGTTAGGTGAGGTCATACAATAGGTCTCTCAAGCCTCCAAAAGATACCAGCATCATCTGGTGTGCAGATCATGGTATCCAATCTATGGGATTCATTCCCCAATGAAGCCCAAGTTAGGCTTGCTCCTCCAAAACTGTGCACCAAGCAAGGATCTCAAGACCTATTTAGGAGAGCATCTGGAAGGTTATGATTTGTCTTTTATCTTTTGCTAGTTACATTCCCTTTGGGCCTTCATCCCCTTCTTCCCATGCAATGAGGGACAATCCCTTCTTGGATCAGTACAACCGAAAATACCAAAATATAGGGATATGAGAGGATGAAGTGTGGAAAATGATAAGTATGAATGGGAATGGCATGATGAATTTCCAAGGGGACCTCCCAATATAAAACCCATCCCTAAGGGTGACCACTTACTAGGGAACAATGTCAATCACCAAGGTGAAACATGGCAAAGAGCATAACTTCCAAGTAGACGTTACATAATCAAAAGCAACTTTAACTGAAACACACTCAAATGCCCCAAATATTTAAATGACACTCACCATAATACCTAGCTTGTACCTAATAGAACAAGACCCAATGTCTTCTGGAAGTAGGTTGATGTGGCAGATACCATCGTGATGAGTCTGAGATGTGTGGTGGTGAGGCAGGCCTCTATTTATGCAAGTGGACTTTGTCATCCATATGTCTCTCAATACTCTGTGTCTGCAACCTGAGGGCCTTGAGACATCATCCCCTTAGTTATCCCTATGAAATGGGGATAACAATACTCATTAATGTTGGGACAACTAATGGTTAAGGTTTGGGTAGAGAGAGATTATTTATAGAGGTAGTAAGTTATGTAATGATTTGTCGAAGATCGTTATTTTATTGGAGCATTATTCATTTGGAGGTTTCCCTGCCAATAAAGCCAAGGAACATTTCCCTCATTTTGGAATTATAGCAATAAATTATTCTTATTCAATATGTGCTATATTATAATTTGTCTCTTTATTTGTTGCACTCTCCATTTCTTTATATATATATATATATATATATATATATATATATATATATATAATATTTTCTTTCTTTTCTATGTACACTACAAGCCCTTCTAAGAAAATCATGGAACTTATTCATAACTATTGTGACGAATGATATAATGTGACAAGCAAGATGGAGAAACCATAGATTAGAAGAATTTTTGTTATCTACTAGTGAATGCTAGATATCCAATTCCAATTATAGAACATTGGTAATTACTAATGAGTCATACATATGCTTCTTGGGATTGTTCCACAAAAAAAGTCGTTTAAATACAACCATACATTTGTGTGGAACAAATGGTGATCTCCAAAATAAATGTAAACAACGTTTGAGATTCCTATTAATGTTTAAGCCATTATTATAGTTCTTTGCATTTTAATAGATAAAAGCAACATAAGACAAGATCATTGAGAAATACACAATCACAAGAGACACAACATTTATCCTGGGAAACCCTCTAGGGGAAGAAAACCCAGCAAAAACTTTCTTATTATAGATAGCCAATACAATGCCAAGAGATTACTCAAGCAAATACAGAAAGTCCTCTCTCTCTCTCTCTCTCTCTCTCTCTCTCTCTCTCTCTCTCTCTCTAACTGCAGTTCTGAAACTTGTCTCTCAATGAGAAAGTGAAGTGTTTTTCTAAGTGAGGTGCTAGCCTCCTTATTTATACAAGACTGGCACATGTGGGAGTGTCCTTTCATTGGCAGGGCTGACTTCTTCTTCTGGGTGGTTATAACCACCTTTATTATATTATGGGGCCTCTTTGATATATTCTTGGGCTGACTTCTCTTTTTGCCTATTACAATTACATTATGACCAATCCGCAAAAAGGCATTTGGTCATTTTACAATAGCCGACATGATCAATCCACAATGGGGATTGATCCACTGAATAATATATCAAATAATAATAAGAATACACTTTGCAGTTACATTATTTCAACAATTCCTACATCACCCTATTCCACATAGTTGGAGCTTTGGTGATGCTTACTCAAACTTATGGACTTATGCAGGGTTCTCAATGTTGCACTTGGAGTTGTGGAAAAAATTACATATAATCTCATAAGTTTACCCCTAAAACCTGTCACATATTTTTTTAGTGAGATTTGATCATTATGTGGGGATTCCATGGGATCAAGTATTCTACACTAATCCTATTTCCCCTATTAAAAGTGGTAAAAAAATGTATCTTCCATTGAGACATCCCTAGGGACTTACAAACCATAAGTCACAAGGATTGACATTAGAGAAAGAATAATCTCAAGTTAAAGGTTTGAATGGCCTTCAATTTCAACATCTTTTATCCTATCATTGAAAACATAGTTTTAATGTGGTCTCATACTATTGAAACCAACATAGATTTATCTTAAATCAAAATCTATTTATCATTGAGAATGATCAAGTCCTTCAATGTGCAAACATTTTCTCAAGTTATCCCACTATAAAAAGGTTTGTAAATCAAGAGATTTGATCTCCCTCAACACTTAATAAATATAAAATTAAGATGAATTTATACTACTTAAAATCATAAGTAATCATATCAAAACTATGTTTTAACTAAAAAATTTACATACTTCTAGAATTTATATAATTTTTCATTTACCATAATATCCTAAAAAATCACTATCTCAAAATTCATATACATGTTTTTTTAAACTTTTATGATCCATAAAGCATCACTTATGTTGAAACTTATCATTTACCACATGTTTTTTTAAACTTTTATGATCCATAAAGCATCACTTATGTTGAAACTTATCATTTACCACAATATCTTAAGAAATCACTATCTCAAAATTCATATATACATATTTTTAAAAAACCTTTATAATCCCTAAAACATCACTTAACACAATATAAATAGAGTATAAATAGAGGTCAGTATTTCCAAAATCAACTTTTATAATCCCTAATTTTATTAGGTTATAACTTTCTTAATATATTTTAATAGTTATATAATATGTTCATTGATAAGTAAGATTTTTTTAAATATAGATAATAATGATAAGTAAGATTTTTTTTAAATATAGATAATAATGATAAGTAAGATTTTTTTTAAATATAGATAATAATGTAAAATATTAGGTACAAAGAGGTTATTTAGAACATTTTCATACAAGTACATCATGTTTATATATCCATTCTTCCTAATCAATTAAGTTAAATTTGAGAGTTAAACACAAAGGGATTATCTAGAACATTCTCATATAAGTACAATATGTTTTGGTATACATTCCTCTCAACCATCCAAATTAAACCTAATTGACAAATAAATTAATAAATAATTAAGAATGTTCAACTATTTAATGATAATGTTATTTAACATTAATATTTAATGTAAACATCAACATTGAATGATTATTATTTAATTCTTAACAATATGATATGATAAACACATTTTAAGTGGAACAATATGATGTGATAAACACATTTTAACCGGATGAAACTTGATATTAAATATTTACTTTTTCATTGGACGTCATTTTAATGATATTGTTATTTAACAATAATGTTTGATGTCAACATATTTAATTCCTAAACAATATGATATGTTAAACACATTTATGATGTGATAAACACATTTTAAGTGGATGAAACTTGATATTAAATATTTACTTTTTCATTGGATGTCATATTTTAAGAGATAAATTATATTTAATAACAATGCTCAATAATATAATGATAATATTATTTAATGGCAAATGAACAATTAATATTAATTGGTTTTTTATGCTTATTTGGTATTATGCTCGCTTAAGGAAGAGGAATAAGATAAATAGTTTTGTAACATTTTAGATATGACTAATTGATAGACAGTGACACTTTGTTGAATGATAATTAAAGATGGGATTCTTAGAGGCAGATATATTTTGTTTTTTATGAGAATATTTTAGTATTAGATTTTTTGGGGAGTTTTACTAATACTTTACATTTTTTCTTACAATTTGTACAGTTTGGTATTATGCTGGGTACTAAATATGGTTGACTATGACACCTTTGATATATCTGATGAGAATATTTTATTATTAGAATTTTTTTATTTTTTATATTACTAATATGTTTCACTTCTTCATACCATTTATATTAGTATTTTAGTATTAGAATTTTTTATTTTTTATATTATTAATACTTTTTGCTTCTTCATACCATTTATATTGTTTGATATTATGCTTGGTATGATTGATTGATAGTGACACTTTAATTATTTTTGAAGATAGTTTTTTAACATTTCAACTTTGATTAATAGATGACATTTTGTTTAAGATGAGATTTTATGTTTATTTATTTGATGAAATTATTGTAGTATGGGATTTTTTATTTTTTATTTTTTGTTAATATTTTTATTTTTTATAATATTTTTGGTGATGATGATGATGATTAACATCCATTATGTTTGAACTGGTTTATTGGATCTTAAGAGGGTAAGTGATTAATAGAGTGTTTTTCATCTTCAATCTTCTTAGTGTCACAAAGGTGACACACTCTTTCATCCCATGGCATTTTAGGAATCGACCAACGCTTAGTTTCACTATGGAGCTTGTGAGAATTTGTTCTTATCTTAGCAATGCTTATTTTTTTCTTTACACTTGGCAAAACAAATAGATAATTTTGATCTTCTAGATTAGGGTTGATTGCATCATTATAATACCTTAATTTTCTTTTTTTCTCTAACTCTTTATCACACCACATTTTCTCCTTAAATTTTTATTTGACATTTTTTTAATAGTATTTTTATTTTGCAAAATGGTGTCTTCCATGATTCCCCAATAGTTTATCCAAGACCGGACATCTTTGTGCCATCCTTGCTTGAGTCAATGGTGGTTATGACTCGATTTTGAAGCAATTTTAGGAAGCCTCTTGTCTTCCATGTTGTTTAACTTGTTCTTATACATTAGATATCTAGTCATAGCCATGCTCTCAATGGGGGATAAGCTTCTTTATAAGAGGAGGATGGAATAGGGAGTGTTTTCTTTAATTTTGAGATTATAGGTTATAAAATTCTTTTGTATTTTCTCTATCTTTCTCCTGGACTCACGAGATACTACAACCCCAAACTTCACATCCATAAAGAATAACAAGTGTAACAAGTGTCTCAAAGAGGAGTTTATTTTTATCCCAACTCTAAAGGTTAATTGATTTACAATTGTTTTCAAGCCCATAATAATCTTTCCATCCCCCAATAATCATTTTCTCAATGCTATACTTCCAATTGAATTTGTGATGAATATCAATTCCAAGATATTTGTATGAAGTCACTTCCTCCAAGTTGTTGTTGTCATATATGAAGGTATCATAAAGGATCTTATTGGATTTAATAATCATGACCTTAGTCTTATCAGTATTAACAGTCATACCCATATTGGAGCAAAAATCCTTGAGGATTTTTAGTTGGTTTTCAAGATCATGGGGACTCCTTGCCATAAGAACAATATCATCAGCACAAATAAGAAGATTGATGACTATACCAGTGAGAGTAGGGTGGATACAACATGTTTTTTCCAAGAAATCTTCTAACTTGTCAATGTATATGACAAAAAGGGTAGGGGACAAGGGACAACCTTGTTTGACTCTGATATTGCAGTTTATCTCTTTTGACTAGTTCTCAGTATTTTTAAACTTAGAAATATCATTCTCATACATCTTTATTACAACAGTCCTCAACTCGAGAGGCAATTTTATCTCTTCCAACCTATTCCAAAAGTTTTTCCTAGGAACCATGTCAAAAACATTTCTAAAGTAAACAAAACAACAAAAAATATTGGTTTTAGTATTGTAGAACTCATCTGCAATGATCCCAAAAGTAACAAGATGGTCCACAGTTGAAGGATATCTCCTAAACCTAGCCTAGCCTTTATCTCTTTTACTGTGACTTTCTAGTCAAAGGCTAATATTCTTTTCCAAAATAATTCCATAAAGCTTGGCTAAAATCGAGTTAATCATAATGGTCCTATAATTAGAGGGAATGTTTCTATCCCCATTTTTAAAAATAGGAATAATGTGGCTTTGTATCCAAGGTTTAGGGAAGCCATGCTTGACTGCTAAATTGAAGAGCTTATGTATGTGAGGGATAAGGATTGACCCTCCAATTTTAAAAATTTAAGCTTGGTAGCCTTCAATGTCCTTAGATTTCCCATTTGCAAGTCGCTTAACCCTGAACTCTATGTCATCTAAAGAAAAAACGTCTTCCTTTGTAGAGACAATATGAATGGTGTCCATGGCATTAGGGAACTCATAAAGACTTTGAACGTAGGAATTCCAGTCCCTTAAGGGAATCCTATTATTTTCTTTAGTATTGTGTTTTAGAATTTGGCTCTAGAACTTCTTAGGATCCATCTTATATAGTTGTGAAAGTTCTTCTTGCCTTTTATTGATATAATACATTTTTTTCCTTTTAATTAGGGCTTTGTACATATTGATCTTATCGAGTTTGAAGGACTCATTAGAAACATGCCCAATGGTTTTCCTAGTAATTTTACATAATTTATCATACCAAGGGTTGGTTGTTCTATTATTCTTTTTATAGGACACCTCAAAAGAGATTTTGTTAATAGAAGTAGAAAGGGTAGTTGTAAAATTATGATAGAATTCTTCAATGTTGTCCTTATAAGTTAGGAGATTTAATTTACTATTTAAATCCTTTAAGAAAATGTCAACTTTACTTTTGTCAAAATGCAAATTCCTTTTATTAACAAAATTCTCTTCAATAACACTCCTATGCATGGAAAAGTTGAGTTAGGGTTAAAGGTTTATGATCAGAGTTAGGCTCCTGGTCATTTAAAAGGTCAAAAGTTGTTATTTGGTTGGAAATGGGGATATCAGATATCATATAATCTATAACACTAATACCTAGCCCATGAATACAAGTCATCTAGCTGAAGTTTGGCCACTTCATTACTCCATTGCAAATTATTAGGTCTTGAGAGTTGCAAAGCTTGACTAACTCAGTACCAAACAAATTCTCAATTAGGTCTTCAAAGCTTATTTTGTAACTATTAGATAAAACAAGGTCCTCTATAGCCATAAAGGATTATGGTTGGAGTCATTACTTAAAAGAGTAGTTTGTTTAGTTGCAGTCCTAGCATTAAATTCTCCTAGAAAAAAGATATTACCTTCATTTTTCAAACTATAAATATCTTGTTCTAAACTATTATAGGGACAATTGTTATCTAGATTGTTTTTCTCATAAAAAGTAGAATTAATAGGTGCAAAATAACAAATTGTTATATACATCTTAGCATTGGTGTCTGAAATTTCTATCCAAATGTATTGATTGAGAGGGTCAATATTATGAAATTGAATGTGAAAATAAATGCTCTTTCTAATATAACAAGCTATGCCTCCTATCCCTCTACGATGGGATTTTTTGTTCCATGCCAACCACAAGAAAAATCCTTCTATGTTAGGGACCTTAGACTCCTCATGCTCCTAAGTTTCAACTAGACATATAATATCAATATCACTCGGGATCTAACTTATCATATGACCTTTGCCCCATGGAAAGCCACAACAGTTTCAAAAAAAGATCCCAAGTGTCCCAGATTCCTATTTATTATTATCCTTCTAGTCTTTATCCCTAACAATAGTTTTTTGTCCTTCTAGTCTTTATCCCTAACAATAGTTTTTTGATTTCTAATTATTGCTCATTTTCCTTCTTCTCTGGCTTCTTTTACCTTTTGAATTTCCTTCTTTAATTCAACTTATTCTTCAAGAATGAGGTCTTCATTTATAAATATTTGTGATCCTTTTAAGCTCACAGATTTACTAAGTATGCTATATTTATGGTCTTTACAACTTACTTGGACACGGATCAACCTATCTTTGTGATCAATTATTTTTCTTAGCATCTTTGCTTCTATGAGGTAAGTTGTATCAATTTGTGATTTATTATTTAATTATTCTTTTACTATTGCTAGCGTATCTTCCTCTTGTTCTTTTATACCAAAAATTTATGAGGTTCAAGGCTATTTTGTTATGCTAGTGGTCTAGTTCATTTTTTTTTTTTTTTGATGGGTTTGATATCCAATTCAAATTGTTGGTTAGTTTTTCTTTTGGCTTTTTAATCCTATCTCTCAAGTTGTGATTTTTTTCAGCCCCTCCTTTTTAGATTGATTGTTTATGTTAATCATATATTTCATTGTCTGCAATTCACTCTTGAACCCTAAGAATTTATCCTCTATTTGAGTTTGAATCGTATCTTTAATTTTTTTTATCAATCATTGCCTCTAATTCTATTTGGAGTTTTACCTTTCTTTCTTCACTCATTTATTTTAATATTTCTAACTCTCTTTAGATTTTGGAATTTGGTGATACAAAGTAATTAGACACTGCATTACATTACTTTTTTTTTAGTATTACAAGGTAGTTGAACAAATTATATTGATTTGAGATTTTTCTTTTTTTTAATAATTTTTTGTGATACAAGGTAGTTCAAAACTTCATTACCCATAGTGGAACAATAGCTACTTCAGAATTTACTAAATTTCTAGATAAAAATGGATTTAGGCACCCTAATATACTTGAATGGCTATATAATCAATGACACTTTGTTTGGGAATTTTTTTCACTTCTTAAGTTACAAAAGGCAATGGAACTACACTATTTATATTTCCTGCAAGCATATCAAACACAGGTAATTTATATATTACAAACACTAAGTTACAAATAAAGTATTTGTATCAATATATAGATTGTATATTCAGCAAACCAAAGACAGTATACCCACTCCTAACTATACGAAATTGTTTACAAAGTCTGCAACATTTGAAACCTACTGGATTAAATTAACCCTCATTGCACAGGTAGTCTCAAGCATCACTCGCTAGCCAATGCACATCAGAACAGTTACAGATACCAAAACCAAGATTACAAATTAACAGTTTATACCAACAAAAGTAAAAGTCGGTCCCCTATATACTCCGTATGCAAGACAGCCAAGCCCAGCCCAGTCCCCAACCCATTACAGACAACTATAATCTTCAGTTCTAAATCCATCGCTCAAAAAAGGAAGCGATGGCAATCACAAGAGAACAATATCAGTCAGAATCCGAACTATCTACCTTACCTTCACTTTCTTGAGTGATTTCGATTGGCTTGTCTTCCTTCTTTTCCAATTCCCTGTAGATTGCGTTTTTAATCTTCTCGACAGGCACAATGGGGAGGCAGGACGCCACTCGGTACTCCCCATCAGACAAATACCGAACCCCATAATTATACTTCTCAACAAAATAAGCACTCGGTGGAATAAGCGCCTCTACAACCTGGGGAACAAAAGGAAACTGACGAAGCTTGTACCAAGCCAACAGGGTCCATTTCTCTGCAACAGGCTCATACTTGTTATACAAGTTCTTGGCCGAGGGTTCATATTTGGCATACAAAGTCTTCACCACTTCCTTGATCTTTTCCACTGGCCCGACTTGTCGAACTTCGGTCACGACGGACCTAGCAACTTCAGGTGCCCTTTTTGCCGCCCCATAAATTTCACAAGTCCGTGATTTCAGTGCTGGGGGCACACAACTGTCAAGCTTATCGATCACATTACCCACCTTTACAAAACCACAAAGAAGAAAAATAATTACAGGCAGCCCGGACTGAATAACTGAACCCAGATGAAACCCTATGGTTTTCTTTTTCTGGCTAACTTAATGACAATGAAACCAAATCAAACCCTCGGCTTTTCTTATGGTAAATTTAATGACAAAGAACTCAACTGAAAACCTATATCGCTTTTGGAAATTTAATAACAAAGAAGCCAAATATTACAATAGATATTTCTTCTTCTGGTGTAAAATTGCGATCGAAGCGAACTAAATAAGCCAGAGTAAAATCAAAAGAAAATTTTTCATGCTTAGAAGGCAAAGGCGGTCGACATACCTTTTTATCTGCGAATTGCAGAATCTCGAATGGCTTTCCCTCTACCTTCTGGTAGACGGGCATGACAAAAACCTTAACAGCTCCCTCCATAGCATAAACCCCCTGTTTTAGTGGCCCCAAATTCTCTCTGGCATACCCGTAGATACTAGAAAGGCGAGCCGTAGCCTTTTGAGCGGCATCCTGGAAAAATCCCAGGTATCTGAGCCTCTCCTCCCCATCATTCTGCACGGCCAAAAGATCCGTCAGATATCACAATGAATTATACCTGCATGACAATGTATTCACGCAAAATATGTGCAAAGAGATATTGTTAAGCTTCACAAAACCTGGCGATTCGACTGTGACGACATGGCTGGTTCACGAAACAGATGAATCCGATCGTAACCTTTGTAAGACGAGTAATGAAGATCGCAGCCGCTACTGTGTAATATTCTGCGATGAAAGGGCGTATGGAATGTATTGAATGAATGCACAACAAGGGTTTAAATAGTGGGGATGGCGTACATAAGAAGGAAGGTTGGATGTGAACGTCGACACTCTGAGCCACGTACGTTTAACGATGATTAATTATTAATAAAAAAAATTACAACTTTGTATTTTCCATTTAATGATTAATAAAAAAATTAAAAATGGTTTATAGTGTTTTACATAATTATATATATATTTGTAAATTGATGATATAATTAATAATGTTTTACTCTATAATCTTTCCACCCCACCCTAGATGAGGGTGGGGTGAATGAATATAGAGTAAATCACCCTATATGAAATTGGGGTGACTAGAGTAAATCATATTATGTTTTACTCTATATTTCTCCACCATTCGGGGATGTTTTATTTTATATTCCCTACCATCTGGGTGGAGGTGGTAGGGAATATAAAGTAAAACATATTATGGGAGTGGGGAAATATAGAATAAAACATAATATGATTTGTTCACTGAGGTAGTAGGGAATATAGAGTAAAATATATTATGGGGGTGAGGAAATATAGAGTAAAACAAAATATGGAGGTGGGGAAATAGGGAATATAGAATAAAACATATATGATTTACTCTATATGTGGGGGTGATAGGGAATATAGAGTAAAACATAATATGATTTACTATATATTCCCCCACACCCATCCTCATATAGGGTGGGGTTATATTTCCCTACTTCCACCCTCATATAATGTGGAATGACAAAATATAAAGTAAAACACAATTATATATATATATATATATATATATATATATATATATATATATATATAAAATATGTTTTACTCTATATTTTTTTTCACCTATTATATGTATTATTATATATATTATTAGGATGGGGAATATAAAATAAAACACTCTCATCTCCATTCTTTATATAATTAATTCTTTACATATTTGTAAATCATAAATATAAAATTATTTCCAAATTATTCTCTCCTAACATGAATCACTTACTCAAAATGATGTTTAATAAAACTAACAAAATATAATGTTTAATTTATTTTAACCTTTTGTAAATCATAAATATAAAATTATTTTCAAATTATTCTCTCCTAACATGAATCACTTACTCAAAATAATGTTTAATAAAACTAACAAAATATAATGTTTAATTTATTTTAACCTTTTAGTTGAGTATGCAAAACCCAAACAACCACATTATTAGAAAGACATGAGGATGTCTTATGATGTGGATACTAGACTACCCTAGTATTCGGAAATTATAGCTGAAAAACAAATTGATTTATACGGAAAATCGAAGTAATATTTGCATTGATGATGATTTAGTGTTTCTAAAAGAATTATGAGAAAAAAAATGTAAGGAGGTTCTCTACATTGGAAGAGTATTGAAGTAATATTTCTAAGTTGACTTTTTTTCATCGTTTTTTAAACTTTATTATTATTGTTATTTTATTTTTTTTGGTTCAAATTCTTTTGGTTTTTAATTTACAAACTCTGTTTAATTGTCAAAAATCAATCCTTCCTAACACCTCTTTTATTTCCTTCGAATTGATTTTGGTTCAAAACTTTTGAATATTTCAAAGTTTTTGTTCAAGCTTTGAACTAGTGTTCGAATTTTGAATGCTCATTTTGAACTCTAAACTTTTGCCTTGAATCTTTGATCAACCTTATTTGGCAATCAATCTCGATTACGAAATCGAGACCTTCCTCCAACTTTTCTGTGGACATGTCCTGATTTTGGGATAAAAAATAATCTCCAAATATGAACCTCCTTTCAATCTCTTTGAACTTTTCAATCCCTCACCCCGCCCACCACTCTGATTGAGATTTTTTTAGCTTTTTTTAGTGTTCTTTTCCTTCCTTTCAAACTTGACTATATCATACCCAAAACCTTTCTAGGCCCAATTTGGTATCAACCTTGATTGCCAAATCAAACCCCCTTTTCACTTGTTCACTTTTTCCTTGACCTAACTTGGCAATCAACATTGATTGCTAAATTAGGCTCTCACCCTAGAATTCTAGTGTAATCTTGCCTCAATTTTTGCAATCAGTCCCAATTGCTCAAATTGGGGCATTTCAAAATTATGTGCAATCGAGTTTTGATTTCAAGATCAGTGTTGACTCCTAACACCTTGCTAATGTGCAATTTTAAACCTTACTCTCGGGCCTTAGCAAAATGGCCAAAAAACTCATTATAACCCGGTTTAATTCGAAATACCAAAAAGAGACTTGTTCGATGGGATTATTTCTTTAATGTTAAAAGTTAACTTGTGTGTTTCGTCTTTTGTAAACTAACATGTAAACAACTTACAACAAATTAAAAGGGAATCAAATGGTCAAGAAAGAGACTTTAGTAGTTAAAGAAAAGTAATTTCAAACTGACAAAAGAAATTGAAACCACTAGGTGGCACAAGAGTAGAAGAAGTTTGGATGGTTAAGAAAGGAAACAAACCCAGGTGGCATGAAATGATAGATAAGCAGATAAATTGAGTATCCAAGAAGGGAATCAAATTCTCAAAGGTGTTATAAGTGACAAAGGAATTGAACCCTTGGGTGCTAGAAAAAAGACAATTGGATGGAGAAACCTAACTACCAAGAAAGGGGAATCGATAGCCAACAAGAGGGGCCCAAATGATGAATCCCCCACTTCTTCTCTTGTATAAATAAGATAAAATGAATAGAGAAAGGTATTTTTCTTGTGCACCTTTGTAGACTATTCTATGAACTATTAATGAGGAGAAGTCATTATTGGCCACTCTTTGAAGACACATTCTAGTGTATGTGTAGTGTGGGGCTATTCCCTTTCTTGTTTATGCTAGAATGATTGTAAAACTTTAACTTTTATTGTAAACTACTCTCATGTAAATGAATATTGCCTCTTACTATTGTGATTCAATCAATTGTTGGTGGTGCGGCTGTTGGTTATTAATATGAGGCTAATCATATTTAATGATTGGTGATTTCACTATTTTGACCATTATTTCATAGTAAACTATTTTATGTTTTAATGGTTGGAATGGTTGTTTATATCATGTTAATTTCTTCTTCTCAAAACCTAGCTAGGTGTTAGATTAGGACAACATTCTATTTTTAGGTCTAGGATTGCATTTAGGACTTAGAATTTATTCCTTCAAATCATAAAATCAATAATGATTGTGAGGCTAGAAAACAAATGGGTTCCCTATTCGAAATAGTGTGAGGTCTAATCGGGACCTTTCATTGGGGAGAACACATGATGTTGCAGGTGGGACATTCCCCCTGTTAATACAATCCTTATACAAGCTCCCCTCTTGAACTGCTCTTCTGCTCTTGAGAAAGACTAGTTCAACCCCACTAGGAATTCAATGATGTATTCATCTATTGTGGTATTAACCCAAAAATCGACAGCCCTTGAGACCTTGTGATCAAATATCTACAACGTAACCACATTCTAGAAGCTCCAATGGGTCTCTCTCCTCCTCCTCCAAGTTGGTTGTGGGTATTCTCCTAATCTCTTCAACAACTAAAATAGTACCACTAGGAATTCTACTTGAATATTTTGTAGTTGTCATGGTTATCATGCATTAATTGGGATGGACAACCTATGATGCAAAGTTTCTCAAAGAGGTATGTAACATCCCCAATTTCAATCCTTGCATATTATAATGTAATTGTATAAATGAGATTTAGGCTGGTGAGCCGAAGTGTTGAGGTGAAGAGCGTGTATTGGTTTAATGTGGCCGGAGGGAAAATGGTATATTATGTGCATTGAAATAATTGATAAAAATAGTAATCATTGGCTGAGATATGAAAGGGATGAAGAATGATGGGGGGCTACAATTCCACAAGAAATAGGGGGTCCAAGGGGGGAATATTCATGGGTATTAACCCATCCCACATTCTTGAATTATTATCATTGTGTGTAACCTTTTAAATTGTTGTTGAGTGTTCCCAAAGCCAAGCATTAAACTCATGTAAGGGGGTGGGTGTGAGGAGTTATTGTATTGATAGGGGGAACTATGATTTATTCTTGTTGAAAGTTATTGTTTTTTACTAATCCAAAAACTAGTCCCAAAATGGTGTTCGAGATACATTTAAGAAGTAATGTTGGGGTTTATATGTGGACCCAGTGGACCTGGGATATTTATGTGGACCCAATATGATGTATCAATGGTAGTGATAGAATCAATGACAAAAATAGTGACAGTGACAGTGACAATCTATATGGACCCATTTTCTAAGTGGACCCAGATTGATGACGTTGAAGTTGAGGAAGGTATGTTGAGTAGATATCTTATGCACTAGGTTGGTACATGATTAAAGGTATGTATTTATATGTGTTTTTTAGGGTTATATCTTGATGTTATGGTATATTCTTGAGACATATCTTGGAGAGTCTTTGACACATGGCTAGAGACATATGTTGGTGATATTAGGCATATGATTTGAGGTATATATTATGTACATGTTTTATGGTTTATCATGGAAGTTATGGCACATGTTTGAGGCATATTTTGGCACATGATTGGTACATGGTTTGAGGCATATCTTGGTGATGTTGGGCATATGTTTTGAGAGATGTTTTTGGTGAAATTCACATATAGTTCATGTGAGTGGGTCTGGGTTTGATGATGATGATGTATCAACATCAATGACATTATCAGTGACATGTTTATTATTAATGACAGTGACAGGTTGATTATCAGTGATACTGACAGGTTGATTATCAGTGACAGGTTGATTATCAGTGATACTGACAGGTTGATTATCAGTGATAGGTTCATTATCAATGGCAGTGACATGTTCATTATTAGTGATAGTGACAGGTTGATTATCAATAATAATGACAAGTTGATTATCAGTGACAATTTCAATGACAAGTTGAGTCTCCATTTATATTTTAGGGTGGCAAGGTGGTGCAAGGCAGGAGATCAAAGTCTCCTTCATATTGGTGCATGTAAACTAAGGGGTTGGAGCCTCCTTCTAGTTGGAGCTGGAGAGTAGAGGGAGTTGGAGCTTCCTTCAGGTTGGAGCCTATAAATCATGGGGTTGGAGCCTCCTTCCAGTTGGAGCTAGAGAATCTAGGGAGTAGTAGCTTCCTTTAGGTTGGAGCCTGTAAACAGGGAGTTGGAGCCGCCTTCCAGTTGGTGCTAGATAATATTGGAAATTGGTTCTTCCTATGAATGTAATTCTTGACATGATATAAGAAAACAATTATGTGGTTTTCTCCCATTTGGGTTTCCACATAAAAATCTCTTGTCCACTATGTATGATGTGATGCATTGTTGAATGATACTATTGTTGATGTCAACATGTAGACAAGGCATTCTCTTCATCAATAGTCAATGTGACTATCTCTCCACATCAATCTCTCCAATCAAAAGACATCAATCACATCAATGTGATTATCTCTCCCCCTTTGACATCAATGGAAAAGGGCCATTCTCCTCTTGGGACTGCTCCCCCTATCTTGTTTCCAATGAATAATCTCTCCCCTTTTGAACAAGGGATATCAATCTGATGTAATGCTGAAAATACATTTCTCATGCTCCCTCTATGACCATCACTCCCCCTGGAATTATTCCTATGTGCTCTTTCTTCAAATATAGGGCTCTTTTCTAGGTATGCATCTGATAAATATCTCCTCCTAGAATCATGGGAAGAATATGAAAGTAAGATAATCACATTGATGTGATTGATGTCTATTGATTGGAGAGATTGATGTGGAGAGATAGTCACATTGACTATTGATGAAGAGCATGCCTTGTCTACATGTTGACATCAACAATTGGTATCAGAGTCGACCTTCACTACAAGCCTTAACAAGCTTGAAGGAGATCCATAGACACACAAATGGATGATGAAGTACCAATCCTTGATGAGGAAAACTATTCTACTTAGAGAATAGAGATGAGAGTGTATTTGAAGACAATGGGAGCATCTATTTGGAAGGCGATTATCGGTGGATATGTTCTATTGAAGAGCAAGTCAAAGTTTGTAGCTCAAAGGGAAGGAAAGAAGAATGATGCATTGGCTCTCAAGACTATTCTTAGTGGACTCTCAAGCCCTATCAAAGAGATCATGGGACAATGCACTTCCGCCAAGGATATATTGCTAAAGCTAGAGGAGACATATCAAAGCAAGGAAGAGAAAGAAGAAACTGAAGACCACTCCATCAAGATCATCAAAGGTAAAGAATCATCAAAAACTCTTGAATGCATTATTTCTAAATGTGATTTTGAAAACATTTCAAGTGAAGATAAAGAATCAAGTGATAATAGCACAAAGGAAGATCTTGAAGATGAAGGCAAAGAATTATGTGTTGATAAAAAGGAAGAAAGTGAAGATACTTCAAATGAAGGTAAAGAACACTCAAAAACCCTTGATTGCAATGATGATGATGAATTTTTCTCTACAAGTGAAGAAGAAGATGTAGAAATAGTTTGTGTAAAGTTTGATGGTATTTATCCCATGAAAAGAATAG
>ML792588.1:558445-588463 GCA_009831015.1 Picea engelmannii
TATAGCTGTAGTGGATTTGGCCACAAATCCTAGGAGTGTTGGAACACAAGAAGAAAGTCCATGATGAGGACTTCACATAGCATGGCTAGAAGAAGGAATGAAGTAAGAAAGGGAGACATATTTGAAAAGATGGATACTCAGAGATCAAGTTCTGAAGAGAAGGGTCATCTACAAAAGTGGGTGAAGAAGACAGAGCAACCAGATCAGAATGAATGACTGAAGGGAAGTACAAAAGTGTCATCTACTGAGGCACATGCGGGTTACAGTGGTCACACTTGCGTGGATACACATGTTGACCTTAAATAGTTCGCGTACACACGCGCTCTGTTGTGAAGCAGGCTGCGTATATGTTGTAAAGCCTTGTGAAAAAGGGCAATGCACATGGCTTGGAGTTTGATGTGATGATATAACTCTGTGTTACAGGGTCTGACATTGTTTATTGCAGGTTCTGACACTGTTTGTTGCAGGATTTCATGGTGAGATCACACAATGGTATAATAAAAATAAATCTTGGGCGCATGGCACTAACCCAAGAGTATGAATTGATGTTGATCTACTGGGATTAATCATTTTGTGATGTTGATGGTGGTATACATGGCTGGTATACCTTATGATGTATTATTGGAAGCATATGTTGATATCATGGTGCATGCATTTTGCATATGGATTGTGGCACTTGATTCATGATGGAGACATATCATGAGTGATATGTTACATTGTTTGTCATGTTGGTAGATGCACATGTTGGCATATAGTGGATACATTTCATGGATGATATCTTTTGACACATTGTTGATGTACATGGTTGATGTACATGTGTGTTGTGCACGGTGGGCACATTTTGGTACATGATGCATTGGGTGGATATATTGTTCATGATTCTCTATTTCATTGATGACATATCTTTTGTTTCATGATGTATGGTATAGCACAAGTTTGATGCATGAACAGGTCCAAGGATCGTCATATGGTAGAATATTGTTCATCTTGTAGAGAAGATAGGGGGAGTCACTCTTCTTCCCATGATTCTAGGAGGAGATATTTATCAAATGCATACCTAGAAAAGAGCCCTATATTTGAAGAAAGAGCACAGAGGCATAATTCTAGGGGGAGCGATGGTCATAGAGGGAGCATGAGAAATGTATTTTAAGAATTACATCATATTGATATCCCTTGTTCAAAAGGGGAGAGATTATTCATAGGCAACAAGACAGGAAGAGCAGCCCCAGGAGGAGAATGGCCATTTTCCATTGATGTCAAAGGGGGAGAGATAATCACATTGATGTGATTGATGTCTATTGATGGGAGAGATTGATGTGGAGAGATAGTCACATTGACTATTGATGAAGAGCATGCCTTATCTACATGTTGACATTAATAATTGGTAATTGGAGTTGACATCAATGTTGGTATTGCCATCAATGCGAAAGGGGGAGATTGTTGGATCATGTTGTCATTGATGCCAATGGTTTGATTATTTGGGAGATTGTTGGATCATACGTCATTGATGCAAATGGTTTGGTTTGATTGATGTCAAGTAATTGATTGATTGATGATTGATGAACAATGTATATGCATTGATGAGAATGATAGATGTCCAAGTGGAAACCAATTGTTAAAGATGGATCATTGATATGATGCCCTTGATGAGAATGATAGATGTCCAAGTGGAAACCAATTGATAAATATGGACCATTGATATGATGCCCTTCATGAGAATGCTAGATGTCCAAGTAGAAACAAATTGAGAAAGATGGATCATTGATATGATTTATTGATGAAGATGGATCAATGAGTTGTCATTGATACATGATGCATAGTTGATATATATGATGCAGTGGTGAATTGATGCAAAGATGAATCATTATTGTATTATCATGGTTGATAAGGGGCACAAATGGATGAACTCCAAAGTGGTCCCCTTATGGTGAAATCCCTCACGAGAAGACGCTTTACAGATTGAGTTATCCTAGAAGAACGGTTGGAGGAACCATGCTTGCATGTGGAATAATGATATGAAGATCAATGAAGTTGTTGGTGAAACTATCCTAGATGGATAGTTCTTGACACGCCATTTCCGGTGGTATGTGGAATGTCACATAACTCCTCACGGTTTGAGAGTTATGGCTCTACGAAGTTGAAGGACCCCCATATGATGGCTTGAAGCCCCAAAAGGTCAAAGTGCTTGAAAAAAAGAAATCATTATTTAAATGATAAAGTAAAGTGAAAAAATCAAGAAAGATTATTTAAATGATAAAATGAAGTGACAAAATCAAGAAGGAATATTTAAATAATAAAGTATTGCATAGCTTTCTATTCATGGAAAGTGGTTAACCCTAAAATAAGGAAAATAGGTTAAGTGACCTAGAAATGGGTTAAGTAAAATAAAAATGGGTTAAGTGACCTAGAAGATGAAAGTATAAATAAGAAGCTAGGATCTCTTGTAAAATGTACATTTTGGTGAGAATCCCTTTTGTGGATCAATGGAGAGATTCTTGTGAATATCCTTTGGAGTATTGATGGAGAGCTTCTCGTGAGAGAATATTATTGGTGTGGATCTCTTGAGCATGATTGGAGATATATTCTGAGGAAGAGAGCGAGAGGAGGATCTCATGGACGCATCAAAGTTTCGACAATGTTGGATATCTTGACAACAAAAGTCTTGGATTCACATAAAACCCTATTTTCTGATGTCCACGTGGGTTGTCTATGTATAGGGTGCATGTACACATGGGCTAGTTGTGTATAGGGTGAGTGTACACATGGGATGACTATGTACAGGGAGCATGGAGTGGATAAAATCATGGAGATTTGTGTTTGAGCTGATGCCAATCTCTTGGATGATGAGGCAGGTTCCAGATCTGCATTCTATGGCCTTAGATCTATCACTGAGACATTGGTATGGTTACATTATTGTATTGATGGATACTATTTTTTTATGTGTTGTGAATGCTTAGGGAATTCTTGGTATGGCTTCTATGATGTGGTTCAGTTTGGTTGCTTTGATTGATGGAGTGAGCAGCACTCTTGTGATTTAGTAGTGACATGATTGTTATGGTATACTAGTTGTTTATACATGTTTGCGATAGCATTCATATTGATTTGTTGTGGAGCATGAGAAAGCTATTAGAGAGCTTGGATGTGTTGTGACTGACTATGTGTCAATTTGGACAGTGGATGACAGAAGAGAAAGTGATTGCAGGTTGCAGAGGATCTAAGCATGTGAAGAAAAGAAAAACCCTAGTTGCTTAGAAGCATACGCTTGTTGCATTATACATTAGTCACGTTCACACGCAGGCTGTAGTGAGCCAGGGCGCATTCACACGCGAGCTACACTACTGACAGGTCGCGTACTTGTTGACAGATTGATATCTGTTGAGGATTGTTGCCTCATCTCAGTTGGTGTTGAGGGTGTAAGTTAAGTCTTGCATTATAGAGCAGGTGTGCTTATAGAGTTGTAATCTATTCAGTTGTTGATGATAAACCCCAAGGATTGTAGTCTGTCATAAAAATAAAATTGTACATACATCTTGTGTTCTTTGTGTTCATTATGATGATGACTTGTTGATGATATATTTCTGATATATGTTGTTGATATGTGCTCACATCTAACTGGTTATAAATGAAAACAATGGGTAATGAATAAATGTTGAATGTTAATTGATGATTTTTTGTGCAAGAGGGAAGTTTTGGGAAAAAGAGCCCCACACTCATTCACCCACGTGCCCCCCCCCCCTCTAAGTGTGGTAGGTGTGTCCAACAACTATTTATGTTTATATGTTCATGATATGTGAAATGAAATCATAAGTGAATGGAATTATTGATAAGGTAATATTTACATGTTGTGATTAAAAATGGTAAAAAGTGCTCAATATTGATTCAACCCCCTCTCAGTATTGGTGAATATTCCAACAATTGGTATCAGAGAAGGTCCTTCAGAAATAATCTAACCATAGGAAGGTAGATCATGGAGTGCACATATAATGGAATGTCGGTGTTTGATGGTCATAACTATTCCTTTTGGAGCCACAAGATGAAAGTGTTTTACAGGAGCATGGATTTTATGTTTGGAAATCAGTTGTTACATGATACACCGCTTCAAAGAAACCTCTGAATATTGCAACCAATAAGGAATTAAAAAGGAACAACACAATAGTAATGGATACCATCCTAGATGGATTGCATGTTTTAGTAAAATTTAAAGTGGGACAATGTTCATTGGCCAAAGAGATTTGGGATAATCTACATAATATCTACTTTAAGGAATCTCCTTTTATAACAGAGCCAAAACATGTTGATCAAGATAAAAAAATATGTTGAGATAGAACAATAAGAAACAATCTCATCATGTCAGACAGGTTCAGAAGAAGAAGAAGAAGTTGAAGTAGATCTTGAAGTAGAACTAATCATTCCTTAAGTGAGGTAAAAAGAGAAAGGAAGAAAAACAAGTCTCCCAAGGAAGAATTGATCAAGCTAAAGGAGGGTTCTCATAATACGAACAAAAATTCTGAATAAGTCTAACATATTATTATAAATCTAAAGTATCAGTTGGAAGAATCCAAAGTGATTGAAGAAACACTAAAAAATTAGTTGGAAGAAAATAAGTATTTGGAACCTGAAATAGTCACTAAGAAAGGAAGCATAGAGAGAAGAAATTTTGACAAGTCATCTTAAGGAAATATCTGAGGACTTAAACAAGATTGAAGCAAAATTCAGCAACAAGAAAGAAAACTTGAAGAAGAAATCATTTCCTTGAAAACCAAACTTGAAGAAGCCAAGACAACAGAAGAAATAATGAATATCTAGATGATGAAGAAAGAAGAATATTGTGAGAATCTTGAATAAGAAGTCATCACATTAGGGGTTTAAGTTGTCAAACTTAGAAAGAACATTGAAGAGAGAGGAAGCTCCACACATCCAATAAACAAAGTTGAAGAGAAATGTTACAGGTTGTTGGGAAGAAATAATGAAGAGAAGTCTAAGATTTATGTAGAAGTCATCAAAGGCCCTATCAATAAGGAAGAATGCAAGCCCTCAAAGGATAAAATTCTAGAAATGGAGAAGACTCAAGAAGAAGATTACATAAGAGATTTATATCCAAGAAGACCTTTTACTTCCAGGTATAAAAGAAGCTTCAATCATTGTGAGGGAAACAATAGACGAGAATATCAACTAAGGCATGAATTCAGAACGACTACATCATAAAGAATATCATTTACTTCCAGGTATCAAAGTTTCTTTTATGGTTATTGTTTTACTTGTAATAACTTTGGACATAAAGTTGTAGATTGCAGAGCTTATGGAAGAAATGTTCAAGAAATAAATGTTTATGTGGCTCCATACAATATTGAATGTTACAAATGCCACAAATATGGACACATATCTTGTGATTGTAGAGGAATGATGGATACTTCCATGAAAGAAAAAATTGATATCATGTACAAGAAAATTTGGAGAAGGAAAGAAAAACATGAAGAACAGGTGAATGAAAAACTCCTAGAGATCATACTCACAGGATTTACAAAGTTGCGAGATCATGATGAATTTACAAGTAAAGAGGAAGAAGTCGTAATTCATAATGATGATCCTACAATAGAGAATTCTTATATATTTTTCTAATCCATCTGGGTTGGAGACTCCCAATAATGTGAATATTGAAGAGAGGGATTCTGAGCAGTAGCTATTACAAATTGGAGAACTATCTTTTAGGTAGTCTGAAGTGTTTGCATATTTTGGGAAGGAAGACTTAGAATGGTTTGATGACAGAGGTGCAAAATGTCTCATGATAGATTGGTTTATTAAGAAGCATATTTCATCCCCGTGCAAAATTGTAGAGTTTTATTTGAATTTAGAGAAGACTAGTAGACACATTTGATTCAACTTGAAAAGTAGGAATATGCAGTGATCAATTGCAGTATATTCGAAGAAGCTCTCAAAACAATGAAGTGTAAGATTAGTCAACAATATGTGCAGTTGCATCGCAGAGTCATGGAAATTTGTTATGAAATATGGATAGAGATGAATTCATGATATATTTGGCAGGTCTAGAAGACAATACTTGACCATGGATGAAAGCATAAGATCAAGAGAAATTGTACAAAGACTCGTTGGCATTTTCATCAAGAGGAATGTTCAGCAAAGTGTATGACTCAAAAGTGAAGCATATTAATAGGTGGAATCAGCTAGTCATGGGATGACAAACCGTAAGAGGAACAACAAGATAGGGGGAGATAAACCGCCAGGAGGAGTTATACTGTCAAGGGATTTTTTTTTAATGATTATGTCATTGATGTTAGCTCAGCGAAGACATGATGATCCATGTAGAATTGAAGTCAAATGATGAAGGAGAATTGAAATGAATTATTTTAATATACATTACTAGATTACTAGCAGGAAGAACCAATGTACAATGAGCACCGAAAGAGAGGTAATAATACATATACAAGAATCCTCACATTGATCTACACGACATCTTGTAGAAGAGGATAGGGGGAGAGAAATCGTCAGAAGGAGTTATCCTTAATGTCAAATGGGGAGAGAAAGAAAAAAAGAAAGAGAGAAATATCATAAGCATGAAGACAGGGGGATATATATTGTTGAAATAAGGGTGTATTGTCACAGGAAATTACCCTTTTCCATTGATGTCAAAGGGGGAAAGAAAAATCAGAGCGCATGAAGACAAGAGGAGCAATTATCAAAGGGGAGTATGAGTGTTGCCATCAATTAAAATGGGGGAGATTGTCGAAAATTTGGTTGTCATTGATGTCAACCCTAGAAGAATTCTAGAAGCCCTAGAATCCCCTAGAAGTAATGGGTGGTGTCAACCCTAGAAGAAGTATAGAAGCCTCTAGAAGTAATGGGTGTATTTGAAGAAGTCTACAAAGTGGTCCCCTTATGGAATAGATTTAAGCATGGCCCTCATGGGAAGACTCTTTGAAGAAGTATACAAGAATCCCTGGAAATATGGCTAAGTTGTTAAGTGGTCATGTGATCCAGGTGGATATTGGTGGCCACCCACCTATTCCAATTGTCTCCTCTTGACAGTTTTTTGTTGAGCATGTTATTTTGTACTTCTTTGTAATTGTGGGTTCTACACTTCCAGGGTTGTCTAAATCCCTACACATATCCCAGGTGGATACTGGTGGCCTCCCACCTAATCCAATTGGCTTATTTTGTATGTTTTCATGTCATCACATCTTGTTGTACTTCCAGGGCCGTTTTGGGGCACTAAACAGTTCTTTTTTGGCTCGACATAGTCAAAATGTAGAGGAAGTTAGAGTTTGATGGTTTAATGTGTATTTCTCTAAAATACCTTTCCAACAGGCTATCACACACCTAAAACAAAGGTCGTACACAAAAGTTACGACCCCGAGAAGTTGAGGTACCAACTTACCCATAGGGGCCCACATAACTTTTGGAATTTCATCTTCTAAGGTTAGGTTTTTGGATTTCTAGGGTTTTGGAATTCATGAGTAATATTAAAAAGGCCTCTTGAGCCTCATAGTAATCGTTCTTCTCAGACGAATGTGCGTATCAACCACATCTCTTCTCAAAGATAGATACCACCATTTGAGAGTAGATTTAAGCATGGCCCTCATGGGAAGACTCTTTGAAGAAGTATACAAGAATCCTTGGAAATATGGCTAAGTTGTTAAGTGGTCATGTGATCCAGGTGGATATTGGTGGCCACCCACCTATTCCAACTGTCTCCTCTTGACACTTTTTTGTTGAGCATGTTATTTTGTACTTCTTTGTAATTGTGGTTTCTACACTTCTAGGGTTTTATAAAGCCCTACACATATATCAGGTGGATACTGGTGGCCTCCCACCTAATCCAATTGGCTTATTTTTTATGTTTTCATGTTAGCACATCTTGTTGTACTTCCAGGGCCGTTTTAGGGCACTAAACAGTGATTTTTTGGCTCGACATAGTCAAAATGTAGAGGAAGTTAGAGTTTGATGGTTTAAAGTGTATTTCTCTAAAATACCTTTCCAACGAGCTATCACATGCCTAAAATAGAGGTCGTATGCAAACTTTACGACCTCGGGAAGTTGAGGTACCAACTTACCCATAGGGGCCCACATAAATTTTGGCATTTCATCTCCTAGGGTTAGGTTTTTGGATGTATAGGGTTATGGAATTCATAAGTAATATTAAAAAGGCCTCTGGAGCCTCATTGTAATCATTCTTCTCAGATTGATGCACATAGAATCCACATATCTTCTTAGAGATATCTACCACCATTCGAGCAAGTGTTTTAGTTTTGCAGTTTTATAGTTTCAACCTATTTTATTTATTCAATAGAAGATATTGTTCACTAAATATCTGTGTTTTTCTTCATATCTCTGTGTTTATTGTATTCAGTCTATTAATTAGTTCGTTCCGCTCCTAAATCCAGATCATCATGAATCCACGAAGTATGCAAGAATCCTTGGAAATATGGCTAAGTGGTTAAGAATCCTCGAAGATGTGGTCATGAAGCCCGAAGTTTATTGGAGAAAAAGAGTATGAATGACATTGTAATTGCATACAAAACCACCATAGATTGATATTCCTTGTCATGTTGTTTCCAATGTTAGGTGAAATGCCACATGGTTTCGCACATTTGAGAAGTTATTCCATCTTAAATATGAAAGCCACGAAGTCTGGTCAAAGGAGTTACAAGTTTTCCCTAAGGTCAAGTAAAGCAGGTACTTGGAAAAGTATAAATACACATTAAGAACCTCTCATTTTCACCATTCAATATTGTGATCTCTTAGCACAATCTTGGCAATGAATTTCAGAGTGAAGATGAAGTGAAGAAGGGAAAAATTCTAACGGAATATGAAGTCTTGTGATGATGTGTTCTAATATTTTGGGTTGTTGTAATTTTGGAGATACACTCTATTGAAGATAGAGTTTTTTACTAGTCCTGTAACTAGTCTCAAACAAGTGTTCCGGGTAAAACATACATGACTTCTTCATAGAGGATACAAATTATATGAGACCAATTGAATTGGAAAGAGTACAATATGTAGTATTCTATGTGTGAGTTTCATAATTAGATATCAAATATTGAGCGTGTGGCATGTTGTACAAGTTCACCCTCTAGAATAGGTCAAAATTCAGGAAGGTCTTCTATTTTCACTATATCTCCTTTTCAGTGATGAATAAAGAAGAGAAACTTGGAGGAATTTTAGAGAAGATATCAAATAATATTTGGTACAAGTTTCATACCTTGATTCATTACAGGTATATATTTATGCTTGTTGAAAGTTAGGTTTTGTGAATAATCCAAAAACTAATCCCAAATTGGTGTTTGTGATAAATTTAAGAAGTGATGTTGGGGTTTATATGTGGACCCAAGTGGACCCGAGATATTTATGTGGACCCAATATGATGTATCAATGATAGTGACAGAAGCAGTGACAAGAACAATGACAATGACAATATATATCGACCTAGTTTCTAAGTGGACCCTGTTTGATGATGTTGAAGTTGAGGAAGGTATGATGAGAAAAGATCTTATGCACCAAGTTGTTACATGATTAAAGGTATGCCTTTATATGTGTTTTTGAGGGTTATATCTTGATGTTATGGTATATTCTTGAGGCATATCTTGGAGAGTCTTTGGAACATGGCTAGAGACATATGTTGGTGATATTGGGCATATGATTTGAGGCATATCTTTGGTACATGGTTTATGGTTTATCATGGATATTATGGCACATGTTTGAAGCATATTTTGGCACATTCTTGGTACCTAGTTTGAGGCATATCTTGGTGATGTTGGGAATATGTTTTGAGAGATTTTCTCGGTGAACTTGGCATATGGTTTATGTGAATGGTTCTGGGTTTGATGATGATAATGTATCAATATTAGTGACATTATCACCGACAGGTTGATTATCGGTGACAGTGACAGGTTGATTATCGATGACATTGACAGGTTGATTATTAGTGATAGGTTGATTATCAATGACAATGATAGGTTGATTATCAGTGATAGTGACATGTTGATTATCAGTGATAGTATGATTATCAGTGGAAGTTTTAGTGACAGGTTGAGTCTCCATTTATATTTTAGGGTGGTAGGGTGGTGCAAGGTAGGATATTCAAGTCTCCTTCAATATGGTGCCTATAAACTAGGGGATTGGAGCGTCCTTCCAATTGGAGCTAGAGAATAGAGGGAGTTGGAGCTTCCTTCAGGCTGGAGCCTGTAAATCAGGGGGTTGGAGCCTCCTTCCAGTGGAGCTAGAGAATTTAGAGAGTTGTAGATTCCTTCGAGTTGGATCCTCCTTCCAGTTCGTGATGGAGAATCTTGGAAGTTGGTGCTTCATATGAATGTAATTCTTGACATGATATAAGAAAAGCATGTTGTGATTTTCTCCCATTTGGGTTTCCACGTAAAAATCTCTTGTGCAGTGTGTATGATGTGATGCATTGTTGAATGATATTATTTATGTTTATATGTTCATGATATGTGAAATGAAATCATAAGTGAATGGAATTATTGATAAGTTAATATTTACATGTTATTACTAAAAATGGTAAAAAATGCTCAATATCGATTCACTGCCCCTCCTCAGTATTGGTGAATATTCCAACAGGGGGATCCCATTCCTTGGGTGGTGTAGGTTGTGAGAAATAAAGTGGAACCTAGGCTTTGGGGTTGATGTGTGTGTGTGGAGAGTGGACAACCGGAAGGGAATAATCTCCTTGTGGAATCATATACTCATCTTGGGGGTGTCCTGCTATTGAGAGGAAACAAATAGAAACGCATGTGGTTAGGAGGTTCATCCTTCATATGCAATCAATTGGTTAATTATTAACAAATAAGTGTTTTTGTTATGTTCTTATGTTATTCTGTTGTGTAAATGGTTTAGATGAATGTTGGGTATTTTTTTGTTTCTTGAACAATAGCATTCATGGTTTTGTTTATGTTGTTATATGCATTTAGTATATGGTATCAATCAATCGTTAAATCTTTTTGTGATCTGAAATTGGTAAGCTACATGGAATTATTAAATAGAAAATATTAAATCTTAATGTGTATTATGCACGTAATGTTCCTCAGTTGGAGGTTGGGTACGTTACAATATGGTATCAAAGCTTCTAGTTCAAACACTGGACCCGTATAGGCCAAAAACTAATGTGAATTTGAGTAAAATTTGCTGCTATAGATTTTGTTCTGTCATGAATTGGGGCAATAGTGAAAAATTTGAGAGAAATCCCAAAATTTGTAAGAAAAATTCAAGTTTAAATGACTTAGAACTATCTAAGATGTTTAATGGAGTCAATTTGCAAAGTTGCAAAGTTAAAATTCAACCTGGAATGTTGATATTCATGGTTTAATGGTCGTTGTAGAATTGTGCAGAGTTCAGTGAACCAACGAACAAGATCACATTTGATCTTGAGATCAATGGCCTAGATTTGTTGTGATAATTTTAAAAATTTATAATGTTTTCGAAGTTAGTAAGGTTGAGCAGATCAATGAACATAATTCATTTTCGACCGTTTTGAAGTTGAAGAAAATGGATAGTCGAGATTCATTTTAGATTGTTGGAAAATGGATCGGATCAACGATCTAGATGTTGGATTACTGAGAGGGGGGTGAATCAGTAATATATATTTTTAATCCTTTTAACCATAGTATGCAAGTGTTATTTATCTTTATGATCAATATAACATTATCATCCAATAAGTGCAGAGTAAATAAACCATGAACAAATGAACAATCATACACATACACAGTACACCAATATTTTTTACGTGGAAACTCAATGTGGGAGAAAACCATGAAATGCTTTTTCTTATTTGTCTTTAAGAATTATATTCATTGGAAGCACCAAATTCCTTTGTTTTCCAGTTGCAACTGGAAGGATATTACGACCCCCTATTTTCAGGCTACAACCTGAGGGAAAATCTAACTCCCCAATTCTATGGCTACAACCAGAAGGAGGATACAACCCCCTATGTTATCTGGATAGAAATGAAATATGGCTACAACCACCTATCCTTGCCCCGTCCAACCGCCTTGAAATATAAGTTCCAAATGTAGAAATTGAATATGTCACTGTCACAACCTGTTTTGTCAAATCTGTCACTATATACTCATCAACCAATCTAATTTGATAACATATACCTCAAACACTATACCATAAGTTTGTACCTCAAAACATGTGTTATAACCTCAGTGTTATACAACCTCTATCTGTACCAATAACTTCAGCAACAAACCTCAACCAAAATCCCTCAAACATGAACCAATACTAAACTACAGTAGATCTTCCTCAGATCAACTCTACAACAAGCCCTAAACTTCCAAGAGGGCATCCAACAAATTTACAAGGAAAACCCTCAACTATATTCATAAATTCAACACTACACATATGAAAACGATACATTTTTCTTCTTGTAGCATTCTTTTGCCACAGTTTTTTTGTCACGATTATGTTGCTGTGAATCTGATACCGCAATTTTTCTGCCGCACTTTTTCTGCCACAACTTTTCTGCCGCAATTTTTCTACCGCACTTTTTCTACTGCGATTCTTTCGCCGCACTTTTCCTTCCATGATTTTTCTGTCGTACTTTTCTTTATCAATAATACCTACCCAAATAACCTTTCACACAATAAATATTCAATGATGTTCAATAGGTGCTAATGGGATACCCTTTCTCTCTTATTTATACTCTCCAAGTATCTTCCTCTAGAAGTATCAACTTTTGTCCACTTAACCACTTTGTCGACTTAGACACTTTGTCCACTTAACCACTTTGTCCACTTAAGTTAACCACTTTCCACAAATAGTAAGTTCTCCACTCCTAGTTGCAACTAAATTTATTATTTAATTAATTTATTTTTGTTGGAGTTACTTCACACACACCTAGGATTTCTTTTTCCCAAGGTTTTTCCTTGTTTATTAGTCATTATTTAGTCTCTTATATTTTAGGAAGAATATTCCTCTAGGTAGAATATTCTCTTCAGTTTAATCATTTGAGTTGAGTCTAGATGCTACATTGGGACTATCACCATGCAACATTGGGATCATCAACAGCTAATGCGCATTGTCCTTGGTGTCATCACCAGACTAGTGCATTACCCATGATTCCCTGATCTTCTCCTCACTTCACTCTGCTTCAATCAGTTAACTAAAGACTGATAGACTAGTTAACTCAGCTAGGTCGCAGTTCACTCCCGTAACTACCCGAGAGATTAGACTAGGTGGCAGTTTACTCCCGTAACTGTTGGTGTGTGTCCATATCACACTAGACCATCACTATGGCACATTGGATTCTCCTCCATTGCACATTGGTTGAGTTATACATAGTATATCATGTGTAAATTATCAACTATTCAATTGGTTAATAAGAATTATTCCATTCTTTCTCTCTTGATTCTTCTTTCTCAATTTCTCTCTGCAAATGTGTGTGTTATTTTCTATCTAGATATATTATGTGTAGGTTCAACACATTTACATGGTATCAAAGCCAACATACTGCTAGGGAAAATCCACACCAAATTATTTTTGCAGGTACCAAAGATTGAAGACAACGGAAAAATGGAATTCCAAAAAGAATTCATTCTTACACCTTACAATTACTTTGCATGGAAGGAGAGGATAATCATGCATCTTTGAAGCATAGGATTGTATAGGTTAACCATGAACATGGAAAAATAACCAACATCAGCCATAGAAAAATCCAAGTATCTAAATCGAATGGATGAAGCATTTAGAACAATTTGCAGTCTCATTTTTTCTAATCTCCTTTTTCACATATATTCCTCTAAAACCCCCAATGAATCCTAGACCACCATGGAAGGGCTCTTTGGAAAACATGATGAGATGAGGGGACACATTCTCAAGGTGGAATTTCTCACATTGGATCCAAAAAACTTCGACAATCTCCAAGATTTCTTTACAAAATTTAAGGATTTACTATTGCAACTCAAGGCTTGCGGGGTTGATAAATCTAAGGAGGAGAAACAAATGGTTCTCACCATTCTCTCCAAAATTGGTCCTGAATTCTCAGCGTTCATATCCACATTCCATTCAGTCAAATTCACCTCTAGATCCACCTAGAATATTCCTTCTCTTGAGGAATTTATCGAATCTCTGACATAAGAGCAGACCAAGATAATCAATATGGAAAAAATCAAAGGCCCAAAGGTGCATGAACTTAGTTTGAAATATGGTAGCAGTCATAAATATCATAAATCTAAAGATAAATATAAAAGGAAAGCACATGCAAATGCGAAGAAGGAAGGGTACTCAAAACCCTTCACCGATGCCTCTGTATCCAAAGGTGAAAAGGGGAGAAATGCACATATTTCCATAAAGGATTCCATCCAGAATCCGCATGTATGCAGAAAAAAATAGATCCGATGACTCAAATACTTCAGAAAAATAACCTTGGAGATCACATCCCTGAGGTTACCAAGAAGAAGAAGCCAAAATATCATAATCTCAAGAAAGGTAGTTTTATCCATGCTTTGATTTCCATCAACTCCTCTCTCAATGCTTGGATCATAGATTTAGGAGAATCACATCACATGGATACCACACAATCAGTCTATTCTTCATTGGATGAATGCAAAGGTCCTCCTATTCTTATGGGGGAAAACTCTCTACTCAAGGTCACTGACAAAGGAAGGATTGAACTCACCAACGAAAGCTTCGAGAATGTGCTGCACATTCCCAAACTTTCTGTCAATCTTCTCTCCATGTATCAAATGAAAAATTCTGGAACCGGAAATAAAGTCATATTCACACTAGATGAAATGGACATCTTTGACATGCAAACCAATTCCAGGGTTGCTACCAGTGAGGTAAATCATCAATCTAGATTGTATATATTTTCTAAATTTATTGAACTGGATTCTACTTTACTGCTTACCCATGTTGATGAAAGTAGTAGGATATGACACAAAAGGTTAAGGAATTTAAATTTCAGATATATGCAATATCTTAGCAAGAAAGGATTGGTTGATGGTCTACCAAAACTCCATTTCTCCAAAGGAATTTGTGAGGGATGTGTTTTTGGAAAACACCCTCAAGTGAAATTCAACAAAGGAAATACTCAGAGAGCTTCCTCTCCTTTATATATGATCCATAGTGACCTCATGGGCCCTTTTCCACATCCATCAATCAGAAAAGCGAGGTACGTGCTCATTTTTGTTGATGATTTCTTACATTTCACAGGGATTTTCTTCCTCAGGCAAAAATTAGAGGTCTTTCAACACCTCAAATATTTCAAAACCCCGGTTGAGACACAGTCAGGAAAGAAAATCAAAGTCCTCTGAAATGATAATGAGGGAGATTATGTCAACCATGAGGTCCATAATATTTTTCATGATGCAAGGATTCATTTGCAGCACACAGTTCCCTATACTCCGTAGAAAAACAAAGTTGTTGAGTGGAAAAATCAATCTCTAAAAGAGATGGCATCTTGCATGCTACATGCAAAGTCACTTCCACATAGACTATCAACCAAAGCACTTAATTGTGCAACCTACATCCAAAAATTATCTCCCCATAGATCTGTCAAGGATAAGACCCCCTATGAGGCTTGGAGCAGCCTCAAACTGGAAGTGACCCACTTTCGTATTTTTGGTTCATGTGCATGGGCCCAGATTCCCTCTGAACATACCAAGGCACTTGATCCACAGAGAGAGGAGTGTATATTTGTTGGATACCCTGGCGATGTGAAGGGATATAAAATTATTTATATTTCCTCGGACCGGCTCATCATTGAGTGAATTGTCCAATTCAAGGAAAGTGTCTTGCATGTACCTCAACAGCCGCATGCAGACACCTTTGTTCTTCCACCTGTCAAAGATGATAAGCATGCACATGCCTACTCTTCTTCAAATGAGATTTGTGATTCAGAGGATTCAAATGATCCAAATACAAAGTTAGTATAGTCAGATGCAGAGTCATTGCATGCAGATGCAGATGTAGAGCCAAAGTCGAGGCCCAAGTGGGCTCAAACTACTCTTCAAGATGCAGGGGATATTGTTGGGGATCCAACTAATACTAGGAGGACTCGATCTGATTTCAAGGAGCCTCCTCTTACACTTACTTCCACTAAACCATTTCCACCCAGGCATATTTTCTTAGTTCAATCTTTATATCCACAGTATTATGGCGAGGCTGTTGGAAATACCTTTTGGGAATCCGCCATGCAGGAGGAGTACAACTCGCTCCTCGAGAACCAGACTTGGGATCTGGTTCCCCTTCCTTCAGGAAGGAAACTTGTCAGATGCATATGAGTCTACAGGACCAAGAGTGCAACGGATGGACATATTAGTAGATACATAGCCAGGATAGTTTCCAAAGGCTTTTAGAAGGTGCATGGTATTGACTATGATGAGACCTTCTCTCGAGTAGCAAAGATAGATTCCATACGATTGGCACTTTCCATTGCAGAAGCCAAGGGATGAGAAGTCCATCATATGGATGTGAAGAATGCATTTTTTCACAGTGATCTCTCTGAGGAGATCTATATGGAGAAACCCCAGGGATTTATGCAGGATTCATATTTGGATTGTCTACTGAAGAAGTCTCTTTATGGTCTCAAGAAGGCTCCTAGAGCATGGTATGCCAAGATGAACTCCTACCTGCTGTCACATAAATTTATACGTTGTAAATCAGACCTGAGTGTTTACATGCTCAGGACGATTGATTCACTTCTACTCTTAGTTTTGTATGTTGATGGTTTGTTAATCACTGGTTTCTCAACTTCAACAATTGCTACAGTAAAAAAGGATTCTACATGACAGGTTCTTGATGACGGATATGGGTCCACTACACTTCTTCCTTGTACTTGAGATCAATCAAGATGTATCAGGAATCAAACTGTCTCATCCAAAGTATGCATGAGATCTCCTTGAGAGATTTCACATGACAGACTGCAAGTCTTCCCTAACTCCTTTCCTATCAAGAGACAAACTTGAGGATGGTGGGGACACTCCACTGGTTGAAAGCACACTGTATAGATAACTACTGGGGAGCTTTTTGTATCTCACACACTCTAGACTAGACTTCTCTTATGTAGTTGGTGCAGTTTCCAGGTTCATGAAGGAGCCACATGAGCTACATTGGAAAGTTGAAAAGCGTATCCTTTGATACGTACATGGAATCATCACCTTTGGGATTCATTATGAAACAGACTCTACATTGGACCTCATCAGGTTCACTGATTCTGACTGGGCTGGCGATAACATTGTTCGCAATTCCACATCTGGTTACTCACTCAGTCTTAGCTCTGGGCCTACCAGTTGGTTGAGAAAGAAGCAGGCTACTATTGCTCTATCTTCAGCTGAGGAAAATCATAGAGGGGTAGTTAACATAACCATTCAGACTATGTGGCTAGAACATTTTCTCACTGAGTTGGAAATTTAGTTTCATCGTCTGATCGTCATCTGGTGTGACAACTAGAGCACTCTGAAGTTATACAGAGATCTAGTTCATAGGCAATGGACGAAGCACATCGAGATCCACATGCACTACATTTTAGACTTAGTACATGAGGGGATCATTGACCTATATTTTTGTCCTTCAATAGAACATACTGTAGACATCTTCACCAATTTCCATTCTCTACGAAGTCATCTTGGAGTGAAGGACATAGTTTCCTAGAAACTTTCAGTTTTTCTTTTTACATACATTGTACCATGCGGGGGGGGGTTCCATGAGGTTTTCCCTCTTTCCTCACTTTATTTCAGCATATATTTTATATTTGGGTACCTAACATGGCCTCGTTGTCGGGACCCATTCTTTATTTTCACCACAGTGATGTTCAAGGGGGGTGTTGGAGTTACTTCACACACACCTAGGATTTCTTTTTCCAAAGGTTTTTCATTTTTTACTAGTCATTATTCATTCTCCTATATTTTAGGAAGAATATTCCTCTAGGGAGAATATTCTCTTCAATTTTCACTTCAATTTGATCAGTTGAGTGGAGTCTAGATGCTACATTGGGATTATCACCATGCAACAATGGGATCATCACCAGCTAATGTGCATTGTCCTTGGTATCATCACTATACTAGCACATTACCCATGATTCCCTAATCTCCTCCTCACTTCACTCTGCTTCAGTCAGTTAACTGAAGACTGATAGACTAGTTAACTCAGCTAGGTGGCAGCTCACTCCCGTAACTTCCCAAGAGACTAGAATAGGTGGCATTTTACTCCTGTAATTGTTGGTGTGTGTACATATCACTCTAGACCACCACTTTGGCGCATTGGCTTCTCCTCCAGTGCACATTGGTTGAGTTATACATAGTATATCATGTGTAAATTATCAATTATTCATTTGGTTAATGAGAATTCTTCCATTCTTTCTCTCTTTCTTCTTCTTTCTCAGTTTCTCTCTACAAATGTGTGTGTTATTTTCTATCTAGATATATTTTGTGCAGGTTCAACACATTTACACTTTTGCAACCACTTTGAATTATCCATAAATAGTAAACTCACCACTTTTTGTTACAACCACTTTATTATTTAAATAATTTCTCTTTGCAACCACTTTGACTACTTTATTATTTAAATAATTTATCTTTACTCAAAACTTCTTGTTGCAACTAAATTTTCTATAATTAGTCAATTCATAACTTATTTTCCCTTAACTAACTTCTTTTTGCAACCACTTTATTATTTAATTTATTTTTTGGTCAACCACTTTGACTATTCAATCTTCTCATCACAACTACTTGACCATAATTACCAAACTCACAACTTCTTGTTGCAACTAATTTATTTTTAATTATTTTCCTAATGAAACAACTATACCCATGATTAAATCCTAGTTTTACCCACTTAACTAGTAAACTTATTCTAGGAGCTTCTAGAATTAATTTGACTTCTTTGACCTTCTAGATAACTCATGAGGGTTCTCCACTTCACCAAGCCATAACTCTCTAACTGTGAGGATTTATGTGACGTTCTGCATATCACGGGAAATGGTACGACATGTACTATCCATCTATAATAGCCTTACCTAAAAATATATTAAGCTTCATACCATTATACATCAATCAAAATGAATTCCCTTAATCATATTGTTGGGGCTACTGAAATTTCTTATCGGAATTGCTTCAACGGTTGACATCAATGACAACAAACCTAGTTAATCAACAATATCCCCCTTTGGCATTGATGGAAACACTCTGATGCAATATTGATTCCATATCGCTCATTATCCACCTGTCTCTCCCATTGGAACCATGCCTTTGTGCTCTCTCTCTCTCTAAGCATCTAACTCTCTATCCTACATCTGATAAATCTCTCCCCCTTTGACATCAATGGAAAAGGTAAATTTCTGTCTGGGGATGCTCCCCCTAACTAAACTGTCCTTGGGGTTGCTCCCCCTGATTGAACTCTTCCTGAAACTGCTCCCCCAACCTGAATTGTCCTATTTATGGTGCTTCCTCATGTATATCTAAGAAATATAAGATAAGAATTCAAAATCATTCATTTTGGAGTAGAAATTACTTTGAGTCTCTTGTGAAGATACTCAAAGGATTCCCTTGGAAGAAGTTTTGTAAAGATATATGCCACTTGTTCTTTTGTTCTCACATCTTAAACTCTGATGTTATTCTCTGCAACATGTTCCCGTAGAAAGTGATACTTGATTGGAATGGGCTTCATCTTTGAGTGCATCATCGTGTTCTTTGAGACACTGATGATGCTTGTATTATCACAATAGATTGGAATGGGCTCATCCTACTCAACCTATATATCTATCACAGTTTGTGTCATCCATAGAACCTGCGTACAACATGTTGTTGTTGAAATATACTCTGCTTGGGTTGTAGATAATGATATCGATGACTATTTCTTTCTTAGGAAAGATACCAAACACTCACCCAAGTAGAATGATGCTCCCCTGGTGCTTCAACGGTCATCAATGCAACCTACCCAATCTGCATCTGTGTAGGAAATAAGTGATAAATCCTTTTCTTTTGTATACCATAATCCAAACTCTTTCGTACCCTTGATATATTTGAATATCCTCTTTACTGCTAGAACATGTGATTCCTCTGGAGCTTCTTGAAATCTTGCCACCTATCCAATTGATTTCGTTACATCTAGTCTGGATGATGTCACATAAAGTAAGAAATCAATCATTGATATGTACTACCTCTGATCTATAGACTTTGAATCATAATCTTTACTTAACTTGCAACTAGTTTTCATAGGAGTACTGACTCGTTTGCAATATTCCATTCCAAACCTCTTTAACATTTCTTTAATATACTTGGTTTGAGAAATAAAAATCCCTTGGTTGATTTGACATATCTGAAGACCCAGAAAGAAGGATAGTTCTCCAAGTAATGAAATTTCAAACTCATTATGCATATCCTTTGCAAATTTATGGCTCAACCTGGCATCATCACTTCCAAAAATAATATCATCAACATAAACTTCAATTAATAAAATATTATCTTCAATTACCTTGATGTACAGGTTCATGTCTGCATTTCCTTTCCTAAACCCTTGTTGTTGTAAGTATTTGTCTAGTCTATAATACCATGCTCTGGGGGCCTGTTTGAGACCATACCAAGAATTCTTTAATCTACAAACATAATATTCATTTTTTGATAACTGAAATCCTTATGGTTGCTCAATGTAGACTTCTTCTTCTAGTTCTCCATTCAGAAAATCTAATTTCACGTCCATCTGATACACTTTAATACTCTTTGAACATGCATAAGATAGTATCAATATGATTGCTTCCATTCTGGAAACTGGGGAAAATGTGTCTTCAATGTTGATACCTTCAACCTGTGCATATCCTTTACATACCAATCTAGCTTTGTTCCTGGTAACTTGTCCATCTTCATTCAATTTATTTCTGAAGACCCATTTTTTTCCGATCACATTCTTTTACCTTGGTCTTGGAACCAATTCCCAAGTATCATTCTTCTCTATCTAATCCAATTCTTCATCCATGGCCTTTATCCAGAATTAATCCTTGTTAGCTTCTTCAAAATTGTTTGGTTCAATCGAAGATAAGAGTGCTAGGTGCAATTGTTCTAGTGAACAAATTATTCTTCTAGTCTCAACTCCTCCATCTTTGTTCTCGATAATCTGATCCAGTGGATAATTATTTTGTATTTGTTTTCTAGGTGTCTTTGGAGGTACTTGTTGTTCTTTCTCTTCTACTTCTATTTGATCTTCTTCATCTTTCCCTTTTGTTTCTTCTTCATCCTTTGCTTCTTCTTCATAAACCTATTCCACTAACTCTTTTTTTGCTTCCTTTAATTTTCATCCACCTGTCTCATCAACCATTACATTGATGCTTTCCACAACTTTTTTGAGCCTTACATTGTAACATTTGTATTCTTTCCTTGTACTTAAGTAACCAACAAGTACGCCTTTGTCTACACGAGAATCAAACTTTCCTATTTTTCCATCTTCTATTTTGATATAGTATTTGCTTCTAAAGACTCTGAAGTGCTTCACATTTTCCAGTCTTCCTTTCCATAGCTTGTAAGGATTTTTGTCACTATTGTTCCTAAGCATTACTCTATTTTGAATGTGAACTGTTGTATGCACTCCATGTGTCCAAAAAACATTGTGAACTTGGAATCCATTAACATTGTTCAAGCCATTTCCTATACTGTCATGTTCTTTCTTTCGACGACCCCATTCTTTTGAGGTGTTATAGCAATGTAGAATTCCCTTTTTATACCATGCTTGCTGCAGAAATCCATAAATTTCTTTGGAGTAAACTCTCCTCCATTATCAGATCTCAAGCATTTGATTTTTGAATCCATTTCATTTTCAACCATTTCCTTGTATACCTTGAAGTTTTCAAATGCTTCTGACTTATTCCTGAGAAAAAAATTGCAGTCATTCTTGTATAATCATCAACCAATAACATAAAGTATTGCTCACCTTTTAGACCCTTTGTTCTAGTTGGTCCAACTAGATCAATATGCACAATTTCCACTGGTCTTGTTGTTGAGTATTCCTTTGATTTGAACCTATTCTTTGTTTGCTTTCCTCGTTGACAATTCTTGCATAAAGTGTTGTTTGGCTTCAAGATCTGGGGCATTTCTATGACTGCTTCCTTTTTGTTGACTTTGATGAGGTTATCAAAGTTTATGTGACCCATTATTCTGTGCCATATCCAAAATTCATCTTCCTTCCATAGACAAAAAATTTTATTTCCAATTTCACTTAATACATATATGTTGCTTGAAGTTCTTACAGCTGTTGCAACCAATTTGCATGAACCTTCTTTTCTTATCTCGCATTTCTGTGAATCAAACATAAGCTTGTGATCTTGGTCACACATTTGACTTACACTTAGAAGGTTATGTTTCATATCTTCCACAAGTAGAACATTTTCTGCCTTGGTATCCTTGTTTCCAATTATGACTATGCCCTTTCCAATTATTTTATCTAAGTTGTCATTTCCAAAGGAGACTGGTCCATTTCTTTCCTTTCTCAATGTTAGAAACTTGTCTTCATAATCTATCATATGCTTTGAGCAACCATTGTCAACATACCAACCACGTTTCTTATTCTTAGCTTGTAGAGTGAATGTGAATTCTTCATTGCTATATTGATTCTTCTTTCTTATCCATGTTCTCTTTTGAGGTTCATGTTTGTGACTGTTGTTATTTTGTTGTGATTCTCTATGAGGGACTATCATTCTACAATCTTTGTCCATGTGTCCAAAGTTGTTGCACTTGTATCATTCCACTTCAGTGCTCAATGATTCAAACATGTTGTAGCTTCTTCTCTGTGTTTCACTAGGCCTTCTTGGATAACCATTTTTGTGTATGAATTGCAAAGTTGTTTATGTTCCTTCTATTAGCTATGCAATTTACAACTTTATGTCCAAAATTATTGCATGCATAACATAGACCAAAAAATATAGTTTGATACCTCGGAGTTGAAGATATTCTGAAAGGAGTTACTCTTAGGAATCCTTTTTCTTTGTGAGGCATGTTTGTTTATGACTAACGTTGATTCTAAAATCTAAATCTTCTCAGTGGAGGAGTTGTTGATTCTTGAATCTGTCATGACCGAAACGACAACCTCATGAGGACATTAGTCCCCCTTCATTTTTATAGAGGTGGTACTCCTCTATTTGAGATTTTCAGAATGTGGGACTTTTATAGAAGTTCATCGTGGTAATCAAAGGAAAGTAAAAATATATAAACAACAACAGAAAATGTTTTTTTTTTCTTTTTTTCTTTTTAAAGAAAGTTCCTGAGAGTGGACCAGGGACCACACACATTCACACATTTAAAGAAAATAAACAAAATTTCCTCACATCCATCATAGTAGGGATAAATATTTCTGATCACATGAAAAGGTAAAATAAAATGATCTGCATGCATAAGAGATATTTGACAGAGTGATACATGGGCAGGTCAAATAAATATAATGATAGATCAACCTCAAATACTTTATATTCAGAAAACTGGGTTACAAAGTACAGTTGAGATTGTTCCAAAGATAGCTCTCTTGAAATTTCTAAAAAATATATAGTTCATTACACATTCTATGAAATTTAAATGTGTTTGTCATAATGACTGGGATTGGGGCTCCCGCGGACCATAAAACATATATATATATAAGAATGAAGTTTGTAGAAAGAATAAAGTGGTTGACATAGGACATCAAGACCTAGTAAGAAGAAAAAATAAATTATCAGCCTTCAGTTAAAACTTTCTATTTAAAAAGGTGGAGTAATTGGATGAAGAAATTGATAAAGGTAGAAAGATGTAATCATTATGAACTTACTATGATGGTATTTCCTCCCTTGTTACTTTCTCGTTGATGTCCTTTTATGGCTTTCCTCGATGGTTATAGGAACCTTCTCAATTGTCTTTTTCCCTTCATCAGTATGTTTGTCGACAACCCTTTTAAACCATTCCTCAATGTATCTTCTCATTGGTGCCACGTTGATTTCATGCTAGATTTTTATATTGAAGATCTCTCCTTCCAAGTCCCTTAGATTAATATAAATATTCCACAAAGCTTCTTCAATATCTTGATTTTTCATTGAATAGTCGACTAGCCAGTTTTCCACGTCATCTTCACTATACTCAAGAATGCCATAGAAATTTTCAAATGATAACCCTTTAAAGATCTCAACTTGTTTGTCAAAGGCTTACTTCATTAGGAACAATAAGTTGAGAATCAATTTGGAGTATTGGACCTCATTGGTGCTCCCGGCTAGGTCTATCTCAGTCATCCTTTTGAATAATTCTTCTCTCCTAGTTCTGGCTTGGCTGCATGCTTGGACAATAATATTCAAGTTCTTAACTTTCTCCTTCCAGCATGCATTTAGTTGTTTTATCCAGTTCGGAGAAGGGAGATCCTCCTCTCTTATTCTCAAATATGTCATATTGGTAACTTTAAAACCAAAGCGTACGACCGCATCAAGGTAAAAACCTTCTTAATTTTTCAAATCTGCCTATAAATATTGATGGAAGGCATGTGCCCTCGTTCCCAAAGAGACCATGCTCTTTGACATCTTCCAAGCCTCTGTAATTAATTCCATTCTTTTCTTAATGTTTTTCTCCACATAGCCCCTGGCTGATGTGAGCAAGCTTCCATATCCTTTTAGTTTTGTTGCATGTGTGGTAGGCCCAATTATTGCTAAAGGACTAGAAATTACTGGAAGATGCATTAAAGCTTCCTCCTATTCTTTGATTATTTCCTTTAAATTGACATTTTATACTTCAAGGCCTCCAATAAAATTATCTAGAGAATCTCCAGTTGCTCGGTGAATTTGGGAAATTTGGGAAGGCCGCATGTTCTGTAGGTTGATCTCTGAACGAGATTTCCCCTTTTTATTCTTTACATATCTTTTCTCAATAATTAAATTTTTGGACTCATTGTCAAAAACAATGCTCTGAAATACAAAAGACTCTTCTTCATCGAAGGTCGCACTCTCAATTATTTTCATCAGAGGATTCTGGTGAGCTATGTCCCCAGGATGATCAGCGTTGGGGAACATTTTTTTGATGTCAATCTCTAGTTCCATATCCTCAAGGGAGAGGTCATGGATATCGCTCTCAGCTCGAGGTCCCTCCTCTTCTTGCACAATGTTTTTTCTTTTATTCCTCAAGGGAAGCTTGTGGGAGATTTCAATTTTTCTCAAAGGAGGGTTCTTATCTCCTCCTTTGTCTGAAGAAATGTGGGTTACTTTCTTAATTTGGTGGGTCATTGGAGAACTGCTCCGAGATGTTGTACTCTTTGAAATGATAGTTGGGGATTGGGCACTCTTCTCACCCAGACCTTTTCCTTTTTGTTTGTACGACTCATTAGTGTTGAGTATTGTTTCCATGTCACAAGAGTCACGAGCGGGAGTTCTTGAAACATTATATCCTTCTTCATTCAGAATAGAATTAATAAAATAATTTTTGAAACCAACTGCAAGTAGATGTTCTACAAAAATTCCGCTAGGGTCGAACCCTTTTACTCTTTCAACATATCTTAGATTCAAGCTGTGGAAATGGCCTGCAAATTCATCAATCTTGTTCATATATATGAATATGAAGTCCCCAACTTTGCAAGGCATAGGTATGAATTGGTTTTTTCTCTTTTCATGGAAAAAATGCAACCAGTAGTTTTATTGCCTTGCTATTTCAGTAACAAAAATTTTGTCAGATATGTGGCATGGAAGGAAGGAAGGATTTTCCTTGGAACCGAAAATCCTTATAACATTATAATTCTCCATTTTTTCTAGTGTCCCCTTCCTATCCAGGAACTTACTTGCCTAGTCAGACATCCGAGGAGTGTCCTTTCCAAACAACAAGACTTTAAAAACTAATAAAAAATCATTAAAAACTTCATAAAAATGTTGGGAGGCCTTGTGCCTCCATAATGTTTTATACCAGAATGTTACTAAGTCGAATTCACAGTTTACCTTCTTACACACAGATAATATCAGGAATTGACAACAATGTGCTATCGTGAAAAACAAAGAAGATGACATAAATAATTTCTTCTCCTCCTTGTATTGAGACAATTGGGAAGAGATTTCAATGGAAATCAACTTGCCCCAATTGAAGATGCCTTGTTCTTTGACCATAAAATATAGAATGTAAAGAATCATGCAAGAGATGCTCTTTGTAGTTTCTTGTCTTGTTATCCTTGTGAAAATCCAAACAATTTCCCGTAAATGATTTTTAAATGAGATAACATTCAATCTCGTGATGTCCTCGGGGACAAATGCTGGGTTCTCCAGGAATTTAGGTAAGAGGTCTAATCCATTGTCATGATTCTTTAAGAATTCTCTGCAATCTTCTCCCTTGAAGGTAAGTGTTGGCTCGGGAAATCTTAACATATTATGAAATACCTGGGGTGACAGAGAGAGAGGGGAATGGTCCCGCAACTGAATGTTCTATTGGCTTGGAATATATCTCTCGACGCACCAAGTGACCAACTCCTTACAGTCAAAGAATTCTGGGACATAACCTGCGCACGCAATTCCAAATGTCCAGATTACTTTCTTTTGGGAAGAAGGGGATGAGTAGTAGGAATATGCTATGGACAACTGAAAACTCTGGTCCTCGCGCTCGAAAATATTGAATGTATCTCCATAGAAGTGTTGTCATTTTTCTTCCATAAGTTGACGAGAACATTCCTTTGCTCCATATAATGTTTAAAATGAACGCTTGAGAGGGATAATATAATCCTCCATAAATCCCATTTTAATGAATTTTAATAGGAGATCTCCTCAAGTCCTTCGATTATTAATGACAATATTTACAAACCTTCATGATGAGTTGTTAGCATTAAAATAATAGTAGATTCACATTGAGAAGAGCGTGAGGGTGGCAGGGACGAACGAGAGTGAAATAGGATTTGAGACTTTTATTAACCCGCGAACCCGCGACTGCAAAAGGTTCAAAATCGACTAAGTATAGTATAGCACAGCGGTCGGACGAACTTGTCGTAGAAGGAATGAGACTTGGAAGTTTGGGGAGTCTGGGGGTCAAAATGTAGATCGTGGACCTTTTGGATGCAAAATTTATATCACAAAACATGGGTTATGAGAGTTCGACCCCGCCAACCTGGAAACCCGTGATCGTAAAATTGGCTAAGTGTGGAACAACACGGTGGTCATTCGGACTTATGATGTGAGGTTATGGATGGAGGTGAGGATTTGTAATTCTTCCAACCCAGGAACCCATTGTTCTGAAAAAACGACTAAGTATAGAACTAGAAGGGGAAAGTAGAAGGGGAAAAAATGGGTAAGTATAGAAGAGGGAAAAGAAAGGGAGAAAATAATTTGGGAAAATAGAAAAGGGGAGGGAAATTTCGGAAGCGAGAAATGACCTCAACAATAGTCTCCAACTATGGGATGATAACCTCTTGTAGGTTGTCAAGAATCCAAAATCTCTCATCTCTAGGTGCTTCTGCCCATTGGGCTATAGAGTCATATTAAGAATATACAAACTGAACAAAAATAAAATTATGTACAATGAGAATGAAAAAGTCTTAGTTGAAGAAGCCTTTCAAATGTTTCCCGTTGGCAGGAAACATTAACCTTTTTCCTTTCATGTCTTGGAGCATATAGGATTTAAATCCCAATATATTTTCGATGACATAGGGTTTGATCTAGAGTGCTTCGAACTTTGTATGCATGGATGACTTCTCCTTGGCCTTATTCCATAGTAGCACCAACTCTCCTTTCTAGAAATTGTTCATAGTTGCGCTTTGATCAAAATACCTCTTGAAGCTCTGCTGCCTCTGAGAAGTTCGATTCAGGGATTTTATTTGTTCCTCTTCCAACTTCAACAACTGATTGATTCTCTTCTGGATGGGTGAACTATCTTCTATATCCTCAATATTAACCACATAGATCAATGAATTGAGCTCGAGGCTAATCAAAATTTTTGTCTCTTTCCCATAAACCAATAGATATGGATACATCCCTATGTTATCCTTTGGGGTTGTTATGCTTACCCATAATGCTTTCTTTAGCTTCAGATGCCAGTTCCTCTAGTTTATATCAACGATTTTCTTCAGTATCTGCACAAGTGTTTTGTTTGTGGATTCAACAAGGCCATTACATTGTGGGTAATGGTTCGATGATTGGCCCATGATGATTCCATATTGTCCGCAAAACTCTGTGAACTTTGACCTAATGAAGATCGAACCATTGTTTGTGATAAATTTATCAGGGACACCAAATCTCGACATAATGTTGTCCTTGACGAATTTAATCAATTCTTCGGTATTAGATTTCTTTAGCGCCACCTCTTTTGGCCATTTCATGAAATATTTGGTAGTTGTCCAAATGTACATATGCCCCTTGCTAGATTTTGGATTAATTGGCCCAACAACATCAAGTCCCCATTGGGAAAATGGTTGTTCTACCACAATCGGCTATAATGACATCACAACTTTCTTCGTTTTTCCTGAAAAATTGCTGACATAACAAACACTTCCTTATTGTGGCATATGAATCTCTGAAGATTGATGGCCAATAAAATCTCACTCTGATTATTTTTTGGGCGATTGTAGTGGGTGAAAAGTGTCCACCACATATTCTCTCATGGAATTCTTTGATCATACCTTGGGCTTGAATTTCATCGATGCATATCAGCAGTTTATAATGACCTACCCCCCACCCTATCTCCTCGGGGCATCTCGACCTCCCGGTCTAGGATCGTTCAATTCATCGAAACCAATGGTTCCTCGGGCTCCTAATGGAACTGATTTAACTTGACATAGTCCCTTTACCTTATGAACGTAGCTTAGATACACCCGCAGACCCCCTCCTTAGCACTTTTCTCTCTCGACGCCAACTCTACTAGCTCCCCGTGCTAGGTTTCCTCCTCGATGTGACCATGAGCTACGACCGTGAGTAAAATACCTTCACGATCTCGCACTTCAAAACTATTGCGTGCAACTTGCTCTCTTCCCCAATTCTTGAATTAGCAAATTCTTCAGGACTAGATCTACGGTCCACACTCCTCTCACGATCAACAACTGTGATAAACTTCGTGAGTTCAGACTTCATGATTCCTCTCTTCTCTCGACTCCGCTTCTCTCGATTTGCGAACTAGTGGCGTGGTAATCCTTTTCCACGCGTCCTACCTCGATGGACGACTAGGGTTAATTCGCTACCCCATCGCTTCGGGTGTTATCCTCTTGAATTTTCTCCAAAGGGTTCCTCCTCTGAACACTACTACATATGACTAAATTTGCCAAGGTTTTTTCGTTTTTATTGCCACACATATCCGCTGCACCTTCCATAAAAGAAAAGACTATTTTTCGTGGAGATTTTTTCGTCGCTATATCCACGAATCAGTTATTCATAGAAACAATGATGAAATAAGACCTCCACGTGTTATCATCCTCAAGATAGGTTTACCTTAAAAAGCGTGGTAATAGCGACGAAACTTCATCACAATAGGGACAAAAAATCGTGCCAAACTAAAAAACTTACCAACAAATTACGATGCAGATGCCATATGTGCGATGCAAAAGTGTGCAAAGTTGCAATGAAGAAGTTTGGAAATAGCGACGAAAGTTTTGGCAGAGAAAAAATTTACGACGCAGATGTTATATGTGTGACGCAAAATTGTCTAAAAGTGCAACGAAATTTCGTCGATATTGACACGCTTACTAAAAAATTATCATTACCTTCCGATGAATGTTCATCAATATTTAAACGCTTAATAAAAACCTAATCATTACCTTGCGACAAACGTTTTTTGATATTTCCACGCCTCTTGTAGGTTTTAAAAAAAAAAATCTACATGAGAAGTTGGATGTTGGGATTCGTGAGATCTTCTAAAACAATGGATTCAACCATGGGAGTGGATGGGGAACATAATTAGAACTAGGGTAATAGGGATCTATGGAATTAAGTAGATAATCTCCCACCATGATTTTATAATTTTTATGAAGTGGGGTATATTGAAAGGAATTACTTATATCCTCACCATCCTTGATGTGGGTACTACCAAAAGACAATACATAATACACATGATTGTGTACAATTGATTAATAAATGGGAGGAACAATACATGAGATAGAGTAGTG
>ML792588.1:589589-621877 GCA_009831015.1 Picea engelmannii
CTATATGGGCTCAAACTGTAGACCTTCTCGGTAGAATAGATCAAAGTTATTATTATCAAAATAATTTGAACTGTTCCAAGAACCCAACATGCATTTTATCGCATTGGGCTCTTTCATTAAAGGATATTGTTTTATAATGAACTAGTTAATTCATTTCATCTCCTAGCCACATTAATATAAGGAATAAATGAAAAATGACACTCAAGGAGTCTCACCTGCAAAAGCTTCCATCAAAGAATAGCATCATGAACATAAATCAATCTTTTCCAAATAGACCCTACAAATCAATGGTACTTCTTATATCGTGGAGCATGTGGATCATTGTAAAACTCACTAGTATACACATGGAATTTCTATTTAGTAGTGGGTGCATAAATGTGTTCCTACCTTAGAGTCATTGTTGAAAAATTGGTACCTATAGAATAAAAATCTATTGATAGATGACCTATTGACCATAGCTACAATTTAAGTTCTATGACACTTTTCAACTTTGTGAAGAAGATATGTTGATTAGTGGGGATATAAAACACATTCAATGTTTCCCACTAATGAGACTACCATAATGTTTGACCATAGATTTTGTAGAGGATGATGTCTCAAAAGAAATTCATTCTCTGTGGTATGAATAAATAGAGGTGCACCATGTAGTCATATAATCCAAGAATACCAACTATATAGTTCACTATCATGGGATATTGAAGACAAATAGTTGATTTCATTATGGAGGATGTGTCTAAGTTGGCTATTATTGGTGACTATTTGTATGAAAACATCATTGTAGATATTGTATATTTTATTTGAGAGTACAATCACCTATTCCCATTTAACATCTTTGAGATGAAAAGAGTGAGAGGAGAACATTGGGAGATGAATATCGAATTGAATCCTGACACATGATCTACCAATAAGTGGCTATATAGGATGCATTCACATTATAAGGAATATGTTAAACAATAGATATGTGATAGACTAACTATTGGTTAGATATTTTCAGTGGAACAATAAGATTCCATTAGTCTAATAGTCATCTAGGGTGTGAAAAAGGTGGAATAAATTTTTCTTTAGAATTTTTTAGATTGATTCAGGCCTACATACATGATCCCTTTCATACACGTTTTAGTCATGATATTTGATGCAGGAGCATCCACATCTTGATCAAGCGAGACAGTGCGTGGAGGCAAAGGAACAACTGGACAGTGCCAGCACATACAATTTTGAATTACTTTGAAAAGATTGTTGCGTCGTCGCTTGAATGAACGCGTTCATGTGAAGCGCACTTGTAATGTAATGTAGATAAGAAGACATTAAATAGTTTTAATGTTGGTAGATAGGGTTAGCTGTAGATTAGACAGTTACATTTTCCAGGAGGGAAAATGACTATAGGCACCCTTCCTTTATATATTGTGAGGGCCCTCATTCATTCATATAGGAGCAAGAGAGAACAGAGCAAAGCGTTTGTGAAGAAACCCCATGTACAGATTGAATTAATAGAAGAGAGTTCTTGATTCAACTCCATGGATGTGTTTGAATTGTGTGTGTTGTTTATGTTGTTCTATTGCATACTTGCTTCTCTTTATGCTTATCTTCTATATGCTGCATATGTGATTGCATATCAGGTTCGAAACCTGAGAGAATGAGAAATGAGTTCCAATTGTTTCTCTGTTTGAGCCAGGAGATTCCTGCATAGAGTGCAATTGAATTCCTCCGCATAGAGTGCGTTGAGGAGGCTCTACAGTTAAACACTCATTCTCGTTCAACCTGGAGTTGATTTGTGTTATTCGAGCCATGCAGGTGAAGTGCAGGTCGGATTGAAATCTCAGTAGCAAGTCTGAGAAGGGAAAGGCCGGGATTGTTGTGACTGTGAGTGCACAGAACCGGGAAATCTTCAGTACCATTGAGGGTTGGTGAAGGTCGAAGTCGAGCACAGGGAGAGTGTTAGAAAAGATCTCTGAAGGAATCAGAGTTACAGAAGCTCAAGAGGGATAGCGCCTCTTCTTCTCGGAGGGAGCAGGATTCAGTGAAGTCCTTACAGAAGGAAGGTGGTGGAGCGGAGAGCTCTCCAAGAGGAAGAGAATCGACGACTTGAAGATCGTCGAGTAGATCTTCGAAACCACGCAGACCGTCAGATTGCGGAGGAGCTACGAGGAAGTTAACTCACGGGCGCCCGGAGGAGTCCGGTTGACATTTACATATTGGCATATCAGGGTTGGCGAGTGCAAGCATTTCATGCACGTCGAAATCGCGAGTTGCGATTTCTCGATTTAATCGGAGCCGTCCATCGTTGGAGGGACAGGTGGCACAAGATCCCGAGGAGTCGGGACTCGCCACTTCGGTGTTTTCGAAGTCAAAAAGGAGTACTGAGGAATCGCGAGGTCATGAGTCGCGACGGGTCCCACGGAGACGGTGTGGGATATAACACGTGGCATCGCGTATCGACATTTGGGGTTTTGAAGGGCGAGAGGGTCACGACCTTTCATATGCCGATTTCCCGATAGGGAAATCCCCGATAGACCAAAGCATTGACCGTTGGCCTCGGGGATCGGGGTTCAGAGTTTTAAGGTGCAGGGAAGGTGCACACAAGGTTCACGAATCCGCGAAACCCGATTTCCCGAATTGCGAAAGGGAGATCGCCGAAGGACTAACTGTGGGTAAAGGACTCCCGAGAGGATTCAGAAGGGCGTTGACTCTTCGGGCCAAAGAGAGAAAGAAGGTCCTGGTGGAGTGACCATCCGTTGAGGGGTAGGTTACGTCAAGAGCGGTATCAGAGCCGGAGTTGGAGTTCTCTTTGTTCGGGTAACAGAGGGAAGCAGATTTCACAATGCTGCCAAGAAGAGAGAGACAGTCACCTGATCGTGAAGACAGGGACGCCCGAAGAAGGGGTAAGCAGCCAGGCAACCCAGAGATGGAACTTCAAATACGAGATCTCATAGCGAGACTCGAAGAGATGGAAACCACCCAGAGGCGTGGAGATGGTACGGCAGAGTTCAGTGATCCTGAGGTTGAAGAGGAAGCTGGACATGACCAAGAAGAGGTCACAGCAGAATATGCCTCGACCGAGAGGTTGATCGGGGCTATTTCGAGGATGAGCTCGAAGACTAAGATGGACATTCCCGTCTATGAGGGAAGTCTAGACACAGAAGAGTTGCTGGATTGGATCTGAGCACTCGACACCTACTTCGATTATGAGGATATCGAAGAGGACAAGAAGATAAAGCATGTCGTCATGAAGCTGAAAGGACATGCGGCCTTATGGTGGTACGAGCTGCAGGCAGACAGGCGTTCCAAAGGCAAACAAAAGATCAAGAGCTGGGATCGGATGATCGCCAAGATGAAGGCGAAGTTCATTCCGAGGGACTATCAGATCACTCTGTTCAGGCGCATGCAGAACCTGAGACAGAAACTGATGACGGTGAAGGAATACACCGAAGAATTCTACAGGCTCAACATTCGAGCTGTTCATCGGGAGAGTGATGACGAGAAGGTGGCCAGATACTTGAATGGTCTCAGGTATGACATTCAGGATGAGCTGAGCATGGTCACCATCTGCACAGTTGAGGATGCGTACCAGATGGCTCTGAAAGCCGAGGAAAAGCTGAGCCGCAAGCAGGGACAGCGAGGGCGAGGCAGAAGCCAGCCTAGAGGAAAAGCTATTGCCCCAGAAAGAGCTCAAAATCCCAAGGAGGATTGGAGAAGACCTCAAGGAAAATTTGAAAAAGGTGGAACCTCACAGCAGAGGCAGAAAAATTTTGAGCCGAGGAGACAGCAAACAGATCAACAAGGAGATTACGCTGATGCTAATACATTTCCTCGTACCCGAGGTAGAGGCATAGGTCGAGGAGGATTTATCACATGTTTCACGTGTGGTAAAGATGGACACAAGGCCGTTGACTGTCCAGACAGGAAGATGGACAGAAGTGAAGCTCACATCGCTGAGGCGCAGCAGAGGCGTGATGTTGAGAGCGAAGATGCTGACAGCGGTAGATCGTTGGGGACGCATAAGATCCTTTTGGCACCTGAGAAAGAGGTGGACAGCTCAGTGCAGAGGAGCAGACTATTCAGAACGGCTTGTACAGCCCAGGACAGGAAATGCAAGGTCATAATTGACAGCAGGAGCACTGACAATCTCGTTTCAACCGATATGGTGGACAAATTGGAGCTGAAGACAACTAAGCACCCGAGTCCATATAAAGTCTCATGGTTACAGAAAGGACACCGGGTAAGTGTCACTAAACAATGCTTAGTTAAATTTAAAATTGGGAATTATCATGATGAAATTCTATGCGATGTTATTCCCATGGACGTGTGCCATATACTGCTGGGTAGGCCATGGCAGTATGATCGGAATGTTGTTCATGATGGAAGGATGAACACATACACCTTGGAGAAGGATGGGAGGATCCATAAACTGCTGCCAATCAAAGATAAAGAGGTGAAGCCGGAGGCTAGCAGCACGATACTCCTTATGAGTGGGAAAGAACTTCTCACGGAGATGGAGAAGAATGAAGATCCACAGTTATTTGTTGTCAGGAAGCCGAGAATTGTCCTGACAAGCGCAAGAGTGGATGACTTGCCAGAGGAGATTCAGCAACTGCTAGGAGAGTTTGCTGATATCATCGTGGATGAACTACCGCGTTCATTGCCACCGATGAGGAGTGTGAGTCACCACATTGACCTCATACCCGGAGCAAGTTTGCCAAATAAGGCAGCGTACAGGTTGACGCCTCAGGAGAATGAGGAAGTCAAAAGGCAGGTACAAGATCTGCAAGACAAAGGACTGGTCAGAGAGAGTCTGAGTCCATGTGCCATTCCAACGGTACTGAGTCTGAAGAAGGATGGAGGCTGGAGGATGTGTACAGACTCCAGGGCGATTAATAAGATCACCATCAGGTACAGTTTCTCATTGTCGAGAATGGATGACTTGATGGATTGCCTGAGCGGGGAAAATTATTTTTCAAAGATAGATCTCAAGAGCGGATATCGTCAGATCCGGATGAGAGAGGGAGATGAATGGAAGACAACATTCAAAACAAACGAGGGTTTGTAAGAATGGCTGGTCATGCCGTTTGGTTTGACAAATGCGCCAAGCACATTCATGAGGCTGATGAATGAAGTCCTGCGGGAATTCATTGGCAAATTTGTGGTGGTATACCTAGATGACATATTAATTTTCAGCAAGACCAAGGCTAAACACTTGAGGCATTTGGCCATTGTGATGAGAAGGTTACAGCAGGAGAAGTTGCTGATAAATTTGAAGAAATGTTCCTTCATGCAAACAAAACTCATATATCTGGGTTTTGTAATATCGGAGAATGAATTGAAGATGGATCTTGAGAAGGTTGATGTCAGGAATTGGCCATCACTGAGGAATGTTTTTGAGGTAAGAAGCTTTCACGGTTTGGCTAGTTTCTACCGAAAGTTCATTCGTAACTTCAGTGGAATTAGCGCTGCAATGATGGACACTGTGAAGAAGCGGCATAAGGTTTTCCATTGGACAGTCGAGGCTGAAAGGAGCTTCAATTTGTTGAAGTGAAAAATAACAGAGCAGCCAGTGTTAGTGTTGCCTGATTTTCGGAAGACCTTCCAGGTGAAGTGTGACGCGAGTGGATATGCTGTTGGAGGGGTCTTAAGTCAGGATGACAGACCTGTTGCATATTACAGCGAGAAGCTTGATGATGCAAAGCTGAAGTACTCCACATACGACAAAGAATTCTATGCCATTATCCAGACATTGAAGAAGTGGAGGCATTATCTCATACCCAAGGAGTTTGTGTTGTACAGTGACAACCATGCATTACAGTTTGTAAGTCGGTAGGAGAAGCTGAATCAAAAGCATGTGAAGTGGGTAGAGTATATGCAAAATTTCACATTCGTGATTAAGCACATTTCAGGGACTGCTAACAAGGTGGCATATGCCTTGAGCCGAAAATGTTTAATGCTACAGGAGTTCAGGATCAAAACGCTGGGTTTTGAGAACCTGAAAGATATGTATGCGGGTGATGTTGATTTTGCAGAGGCATACGAGGCAACCGAGAACCCAGTTCTCAGGGATCGGAGCCCTTGGATTGATTTCATGATCCAGGATGGATTGTTGTTTCGGGGCAATCAACTGTGCATTCCAGATTGCTCTATGAGAGAGAATTTGGTGAAGGAAAAGCATAGTGGAGGTTTAGCAGGTCATTTCGGGCATGACAAGACATTCGCCAAACTGAGCGAATCATATTACTGGCCGGGCATGCGAGAAAATGTGAATATATTTGTTGACAGGTGCAGAATATGTCAACATGCAAAAGGCCGAAAGCAGAACACAGGGTTCTATCAGCCATTGCCCATACCTGAGAGGCCATGGGAAGCCATCAGTATGGATTTTGTGTTGGGTTTACCGAGAACGCAAAGGGGAGTTGATTCCATCTTTGTGGTGGTGGATAGGTTCTCGAAGATGGCACATTTTATTCTGTGTCATAATACCAGTGATGCAATGCACATAGCAAATTTGTTTTTCAAAGAGATTGTGCGATTGCATGGATTGCCCAGGAGCATAGTCTCGGATCGGGATACGAAGTTCATAGGTCACTTTTGGAGGATTCTATGGAAGAAGCTGGGGACTGACTTGGCATTCAGCTCTGCTTACCATCCACAGACAGATGGGTAGACAGAAGTGGTCAACAGGAGCTTAGGAGATCTGTTAAGGAGCCTAGTGGTGGAGCATCGCACCAGTTGGGACCAGATCCTACCACAAGCAGAGTTTGCGTACAACGATTCGGTGAATCAGAGTACAGGTAAGAGTCCGTTTCAGATTTTGTATGGGACACAGCCAAGAGGAGTGTCTGAGCTCAGGGAGTCAGAACAGGCTGATACTAGCAGCACAAGTGCGGAAAGATTCGCCGAGGTGATGAAAGAACTTCACACGCAGGTGAAGCAGCGACTGCAGAAGACGAACCAGGAATACAAGCGCAGAGCCGATCAGCGGAAAAGACAACTTCAGTTTGAAGTTGGTGACATGGTTCTGGTGCACTTGAGGAAGGAAAGGTTCCCAAGGGGAACGTATAACAAGCTCAAGATGAAGAAAATTGGGTCGTGCCGAATCCTGAGGAAATTTGGCGAAAATGCATATGAGCTTGAGTTGCCAGAGGGCATCGGGATATCTCCAATTTTCAACATTTCGGATTTATACCCCTATAGGGCTGAAGAAGCAGGCACTGGAACTGAGGAACCGGTGATTCAGTGGCAAAAATAATTACCAGTTGCACAGAAACCGCAGATGGAGTGCATACTGGAGAAACGAGCAGGCAAGAAGACCAGCAGGAAGCAATATTTTGAGTACCTGGTGAAATGGAAGAACCACCCAGTGGAGGATGCCAGCTGGGAAATAGAGGCAGTCATACAGAAGCATGGTCACACCATGCAGCAGCTCATGGACAGGAGCCCATGAAATCTTTTGAGCCGAGGAGTATGATGCAGGAGCATCCACATCTTGATCAAGCGAGCCAGCGTGTGGAGGCAAAGGAACAGCTGGAAAGCGCCAGCACATACAATTTTGAATTACTTTGAAAAGATTGTTGCGCCGTCGTTTGAATGAACGCGTTCATGTGAAGCGCACTTGTAATGTAATGTAGATAAGAAGACATTAAATAGTTTTAATGCTGGTAGATAGGGTTAGCTGTAGATTAGACAGTTACATTTTCCAGGAGGGAAAACGAATATAGGCACCCTTCCTTTGTACATTGTGAGGGCCCTCATTCATTCATACAGGAGGAAGAGAGAACAGAGCAAAGCGTTTGTGAAGAAACCCCATGTACAAATTGAATTAATAGAAGAGAGTTCTTGATTCAACTCCATGGCTGTGTTTGAATTGTGTGTGTTGTTTATGTTATTCTGTTGCATACTTGCTTCTCTTTATGCTTATCTTCTATATGCTGCATATGTGATTGCATATCAGGTTCGAAACCTGAGAGAATGAGAAATGAGTTCCAATTGTTTCTCTGTTTGAGCCAAGAGATTCTTGCATAGAGTGCAGTCGAATTCCTCCGCATAGAGTGCGTTGAGGAGGCTCTACAGTTAAACACTCATTCTCGTTCAACCCGGAGTTGATTTGTGTTATTCGAGCCATGCAGGTGAAGTGCAGGTCGGATTGAAATCTCAGTAGCAAGTTTGAGAAGGGAAAGGCTGGGATTGATGTGACTGTGAGTGCACAGAACCGGGCAATATTCAGTACCATTGAGGGTTGGTGAAGGTCGAAGTCGAGCACAAGGAGCGTGTTCGAAAAGATCTCTGAAGGAATCAGAGTTACAGAAGCTCAAGAGGGATAGCGCCTCTGCTTCTCGGAGGGAGCAGGCTTCAGTGAAGTCCTTACAGAAGGAAGGTGGTGGAGCGGAGAGCTCTCCAAGAGGAAGAGAATTAACGACTTGAAGATCGTCAAGTAGATCTTCGAAACCATGCAGACCATCAGATCGCGGAGGAGCTACGAGGGAGTTAACTCGCGGGCGCCCGGAGGAGTCCGGTTGCCATTTACATATCGGCATATCGGGGTTGGCGAGTGCAAGCATTTCATGCACGTCGAAATCGCGAGTTGCGATTTCCCGATTTAATCGGATCCATCCATCGTTGGAGGGACAGGTGGCACGAGATCCCGAGGAGTTGGGACTCGGCACTTCGGCGTTTTCGAAGTCAAAAAGGAGTACCGAGGAATCGCGAGGTCACGAGTCGTGACGGGTCCCACAGAGACGGTGTGGGATATAACACATGGCATCGCGTATCGGCATTCGTGGTTTTGAAGGGCGAGAGGGTCACGACCTTTCATATGCCGATTTCCCAATAGGGAAATCCCCGACAGAACAAAGCATTGACCATTGGCCTCGGGGATCGGGGTTCGGAGTTTTAAGGTGCAGGGAAGGTGCACACAAGGTTCACGAATCCGCGAAACCCGATTTCCCGAATTGCGAAAGGGAGATCGCCAAAGGACTAACTGTGGGTAAAGGACTCCCGAGAGGAGTCAGAAGGGCGTTGACTCTTTGGGCCAAAGAGAGAAAGAAGGTCCTGGTGGAGTGACCATCCCCTGAGGGGTAGGTTACGTCAATATTACCAAGAAAGTGGCAAGGAATGAACCTTACACCTTGATAGTAGGATTATTTGGCTATCATAAAATTTGTATCATCAAGGAGGATAAGATGAACACCATTTTTTCTATGGAATGGTGATTGTATGCATTCAATCTCATGCCATTTGGCCCAAGTAATGCACCAATTATGTTCTCTAGAATCATGTTTGTTATGTTCAATGAGTATATCCATAATTTCCTTGAGCTATATTTTGAATTATTGGCAATGTATATCTATCTAAAGGGTCACATGGCTAAACTAATGTTGGTCATGGAAAGACGTTGATTGATCTAGTTGTACCTAAATATTAAGAATTTCATTTTCTTGACCCTATTCAACATCCTCTTGGATCATATTATCTACAAGGAAGGATGTTTAGTCAAACTAATGAAAATCACAGTAATTTTAGAATATGTATGCACTAGAGAATGTCTGTGTGTTATGGTCATGCAGGGTATTAGCATATGTTTATCATGGGGCATGCTCAAGTAATAATGTAGGAGGAACTACTATGAAAAGGTGTCCCATTTGTATGGATTGTAGAATGTGAAAAGGGTTTTTCCAAGTTAAAACGATGGATGGTTATGGCTCCAATTCTTGTTTTTCCTAATTGGCCAAAAATTTTCCATGTCCATGTGGATTCCACTACCATTGCATTGGGAACATGTTGGCATAGCTAGGGGAACACATGCTACACCACCCAAGGTAATTTTCTAGAAAAAAATTGTAATTACACAAACACAAAAGGCAAAGGCCTGGTGATGGCATATATGCTAAAAAATTTCAAGTATTATCTTCTAGACCAGTCCTTCAAGTTGTCCATTGATAATTTAGTGGTCAAGTATTTGGTTAACAATACAATGTTGTAGGGTTAATTCTATCGATGTTTGCTACTATTTTAGAAGTTTGATTTTGAAGTGGTGGTTAAACTAGGTAAATAAAATGTGGCACCTAATCACCTCTCGAAAATCCACAATTGGAACAATGTTGGGATAGCTCATAAAGTGTTGAATGTATATATCTTTTGCATGGAAGTAGTTCTTGAATTCTTCACTAATATTTCCAACTTCAAATATAAATCTACATGCACTAGAAGAATATGGTGATAGTAAATATTGATAGCTCATAATTAAGGATACAAATTATTAGTTAATCATACGGTAATTGCACACATTATCAATGGATGGGATTCTTGACTACTATGTGTTGGATCATGAACGATAGGTGGTGCTCTAGGAATTCCATGATGAACATAGAAACATGCATTATAGTGAGAAGACACAACTATCACAACATACATTACAATGAGATATGTTGGATGCAAGTATCATTCAATTCAAGGCTAGAGTGCACTCTCCACTCAATTATTCATATTATTATCTTCATTCACCCATATCAATACATATTCTCCCTTTATCTTCTATCATTTGTTTACTTAGGGTTCATGTGTGTGTGTGTGTGTGTGTGTGTGTGTGTGTGTGTGTGTGTGTTGTTAAGATTTTGTACTAAAAATATGTTATAGTTGTATTGGTCAATGTAAGAATACAAAAAAAGGTTTTTCCCATAGCCTATGATTCATACTTTGTTAAAAATATTGATGTTTGTCTACCAAAAATGAAATTCTATCCTTTCATGAGGATTGTGAACTTTTACTAGTATAAAGCCTACTTTAAAAAACATGTCAAAACCCTTACCTTATCATTGTCCTTTCACCAGATCCATTAGCCCATACAACTTGATAAGAGTTTTCCATGAGATGCATTTCCATCACCAAGACCTACATGAATCATAAAAGACAAATTCTTTATATGAGTAAATAATATATAAGAAAATAAGCATGCATTTAGTTATGTACAATACTCTAGAAAAAACTTAAGTGGTCGCATACCTTAATGAGCTTCTATTTGTTTTGAGAATAGGTTATTCTCTACTAAATAGGGCCAACCACATGAAGGTGGAAGCTCATATGGCCCCTTCCCCCCCTCACATCGCTCTCAATTCCCCATACCCAACAAATGATTTTTTTTATATAGAAAACATATAGACATTCATGCATAACTAGGATAGTCATCAAAACATATGAACATATAAACATTGAAGAATATGAACATATAAACATCGATAAACATCCAAATACAAGTCATGAATTTATATATCTAATTTTTCTTTGATTTATGTTTTTTTACATTCATAAAATTGACAATTGGGGTATCATAATCATCCAAGGACATTGTATTTCGTGTGCCATGTCCTTCTATTGTTTGTGTTTTCATGCGCTCATGTACCATACTTATGGTACATCATTGAGAAGGGCATTGAGGCATCTGTGCAGGGTCGTGAACTGCAACAACGAAAATGATCATATCAATATGTTGAAATATAATTGAAATAACTAATTCATTATTTTGATTAACATTACACTATTTCTCTTTACCTGTCTATGTAGTTGTGACAATTGGTGCGTTAATTTCTTGTCCACTTGGTTCCTCTCATAGTTCACCCTCCTGAGCTACATGCTCTTCAATTTTGAGAAGATAATATATAAGTATAAGTCAGGAAATAAATATCTACAATCACAGTAAATATTTATAATTCTGAAGCATACATACTGGAATGGGTACTGTGCTCTCCACTATCATTGGACATGTGCACCCTTGTATGACGTGGTGTCTGTTGAATACCGCTAGATTCACTGCTGCGGTAGCACTGTTTCTTGAAAACAAACATAAATACTTAGTTAAGGGTGATATAATAAAATATGTATAGACTTTACAAGCATGCTACTATGGTTTCCTTATTCATTTTATTTACCTACGTGGCTGGGGAGATAGGAGCCTGGCCCAAGATTTTTCTATATTCAATCACACTTTTAAAAATGTGCTTGTAACCAAGCTTCAGGTCCTCCTCAATGGCAGCAGTGTCAAACATATTTAACTGCAATGCATAACACTATTAAAAATACCAATAACAAAAACATATATTTGTTCGCTACTGTTAAATAAATATTAACCAAAGTTAATCATGTAAATCTTACGATTCAGGATTTTAATTTTCCATAGCCACCCTGGCCTAGTTTATGCTGCTCGTGTTTTTCCACTCTGGCCTTGGTTGCTTTGGAGGTGTCTGGTAGCCTACATATGGAATTTTTGAAAAACATTAGATATCAAAATTGTTAGTTAAAACAGGAAAGAAAAACATAAATGATCATATTTCACTGATAATATGACATGTGTTGTACCTTGCTTGACCAGTTCATGGATGTCTTCCTTGTTTTTTAAACAAGTTCTCCTTTGCATCCTCTATCAGGGCCTTCCACTCTTTCTCCGGAACCATGAGAAGGTGCTCATGCTTGAGGTCTAATTTCAATTTCTCCCTATACTGGGCCTGGTATATTTTAAATTCTCATCGGCTAACTTTGTAACCACTTTCTTATTGAAAGTGTTGCCAAACAAGTTTACCATGTGGTTTATTATATCATCTTTCTTTTTTCTATCTTGTCCATTCCACCGTGTGTGAATGGTGGGGCCAAACAACTCCAATGCTTTGTCATATAAGTTTCTATAGAAAACATTGTTTCCTACAGAAACGTGTTATCCATTAATTTATAATAATCTCAACAAATGTCCATTTCAATTTCATGAAAAAAATGAATTAATTAATTAACAATTACCTACAATATTTTGAATTATGATCGGCACACATGCGTCATCCACCAGAAAGGTGACATCTAGTGAGTCGGTGCTTTTAATTCGTTCCGCTCCATGCAAAATAGTTTCCTCTCCATCTACAGTACGTTCCTCTCTGGAGTCATGTGGAGTCCCAGGCTCTGGCTCATCATGCTCCGGCGTGTCATTCTGGTCAAAATCATTGCTCTCATCAATGGATTTGAGGGGAACCTTAGGAGGCTAAAAAATACTCACTTGCACTTTGCTATGTCGACATTTTTTTTTCATTGGACCATCACTGCTACCTATAACAGTTGCAGGATCGACAAGTTCCTGGCACACGGAGTTTAAAAATTCCTACAAACGAAAAACTTTACTTTATCAGATCATATAGAAAATATAAAATAAAAAAATAGATATGAAATTGTCATAGCTGATAAAAATATGTGAAGATGCCACTTACCCCAAAATTAGTTATTGTATTTTGTAGCTCTACAATTGTTGCCCTGTCCTCCTGTTAGGGGTCTTTTTCTAAGCAAACCTAGATATTCTATGTTAGCCTTCTTCAAGGCCTTCATTACAGTTGTCATTAGGTCAGTGGAATAAAATATTTCGTCCTCATCAATATCCTCAGTGGGAGTCTTCGCACGTTGAACATGCCACAATACATTGATGAATAAAATTAATGAGATGAACTTTAACATTTGAGAAATTTAGTTATTGTAGTCATAATTTATTACTATATTTAACATTTACCTACTAAGGCACATCGGGTGCCTTTCCACGGTCACCCTGGACAGATGTAGAGGGTGATTTTTGGACATGGTCACCCTGGACAAAAGTTGACACAATAAATCAGTCAACAAAAGTTATGAAATTCACTTGTAACATTTAAAAAATGAAATATTGGAGTAATATCAGAAAAAAAAAAATAATGAAATTTTAGAAATTTAGTTGTTGTAGTCATAAGTTGTTACTATATTTAACATTTACCTGCTGAGGCATAGCGGGTGACTTTCCAAATTCACCCTGGACAAATGTAGCGGGTGATTTGCTGCCACGGTCACCTTAGACAGATGTTGACACAATAAATCAATCAAAAAAAATTATGAAATTCACCTGTAACATTAAAAAAATGAAATATTGCAGTAATATCATAAAACAAATAATGATATTTCAGAAATTTAGTTATTGTAGTCATAAGTTGTTACTGTATTTAACATTTACCTGTTGAGGCACAATGGGTGCCTTTCCACGATCACCCTGGACAGATGTAGCGGGTGATTTTCTACCACGGTCACCCTGGACAGAAGTTGACACAATAAACCAATCAACAAAAGTTATGAAATTCACCTGTAACATTAAAAAAATGAAATATTGCAGTAATATTAGAAAAAAAATAATGAAATTTCTGAAATTTAGTTGTTGTAGTCATAAGTTGTTACTGTATTTAACATTTACCTGCTAAGGCACAGTGGGTGCCTTTCCACAGTCACCCTGGACAGATGTAGCCTGTGATATCTCACGGTCACCCTGAATAGATGTTGACACAATAAATTAATCAACAAGAGTTATGAAAGTAATTGTAACATTAAAAAAATGAAATATTGCAGTAATATCATAAAATAAATAATGAAAAATGAAATATATGCAGTAAAAAATTGAAATATTGCAGCGATAAATTGTAACAATGATTGATCAAAGGTTGAGTTGAATGGTATCTAAGATATTTACCCCCATAGTCGCACCCCCTCCATCTATTCGATTTAATTTGTAATCGATCAACAACTCTTCACCTGGAACTATTGTTTTTGTTGCACATACAAATATACGATTTCCTTCGCTCCCCTCAAATATGCAATTCGGTTTCTTAGTTGTTGCCATTGGTCATGTACTATTTATAAAGCCCACAATGTTTCTAGTATCTTTTGGCCTTTAATCAATATACATAGTTGACCCTTTATTTTGATTGTTATCTACTAGTTGTATATAATTTGCGGCAACTCCATATCTTTGCATACTTCGCATATATCAGACCAACATCAACCAGTGATTGTATTTGTATAATGGTATGACATACTCCATCAATTCAGTTACAGTGCCATAACCGACCTTTATGCCATCCATGGAAAATAACCCCAATCCATGTAAGGACAAAGGAGCAATGTGATACATCCTCCCACTCATGAAGAAATCTGTGTCCACTTCAAGTAGCTCCTTAGGTGCCCATCATTGCACTAGATATTGATACCTCAAGGGAAACTAAATGTCACCTATGCTCTCAGCATCATAATTACATGACCCTCCATTGGCAATAAAAAATTGCATGTGTATACAAAATCTTTTCCTTGCCTTTTCATATCTAGTTGATCTAGAACCGATAGATCTAGTACAACACGTCTCACTTTCAACCTCTCTTAGTATATTTTGATCATCACTCGAGGAAGATAGATCCGACAGATACCTATTTGGTGGTACCTACACTCATTTAAAAAAGAAGATAAGTTATCGTGCGAATATACACTTGTGGTACCAGCACAGTTGCATATAGTTGCATAAGTTGCATTGTTGCATAAAGTTGCATATAGTTGCATAAGTTACATCGTTGCATAAAGTTGCATATAGTTGCATATAATTTCATAAGTTGCATTGTTGCATAAAGTTTCATATAGTTACATATAGTTGCATAGTTGCATATAGTTGGATAAGTTGTGTTAGCACTAGGATTCACCTTCATATTGCATGGAAGGAAAGCCCAATACCCATCAGGTTATATGTGAATGTAAGAGTGTTTTAAAGGGTCAAATGGAAAAGACTTGAAATGATAATGTTCCAACTCAGAAACAGGACTAGCAATGCACCAACAATCAAGGTCTTGGCTAACTTCAATTAGTAGTTTGAGAGTAAATATGAATAGAGGGAAGACTTGAATGAGAGGAATGTAAGGGCTACTATAAACATTAGATCCACAGAAGCCTAAGGAATAAAGTTTCTTATCACAAGAGCTTCTTGAAATCGGAAACTAAGGAAGCTAAATAAACATCATGATAATATAATGATCAAACATCCACCATAACATCACCACAATTATTCATGGGAATCATTCAAATAATTAACATTTAGCATCAGAAGCTAATAGACTAAAAGAGAAGTTGATTTCTATTAGTCAAAAAGTCTTAAGTCCAGTACATAGCTAGATCACAGTCACTTCATCAAAATATTACAGTTTAAGGGATCCTTGCTCAACCATCTGAACCTACTAAAGCATTTGATCTATCTATTTATAAAAAAAAGGGAGGCAACAACTGGAGGTACGAGTTGGCCTCCTTTCCTTGAAAATCTCCAACATTTATTTGTTCTAACAACTTAGATAACAACCTATGCTATAAAACATGAAAATGTTGGTAACTAATCCAACCATGCTTCAAATTGATTTGATCCTCTTTTGCTGCACAACTCTTGTTTTTCCAAGTGTCTTTTAGGAGCATGTAGTTTTCCTCAAAATGCCAACTGTTGCTTCTGTAACTTTCTTCATCATCAACTTATCCAAAAGTTTTTATCTTGGTTCTCCTAGATTCCTAGTGTTTGTTGGCCGCTTCCTTGGGTAGAAAATCTGGGTAGCGCACCTCAAGAAGGGACAAGGAGAAAAGGTAGCGCTTGTAGGTAGAGCCACTGTGTTGCATATATGTGCAAACCTTTGTCCTCTATGAAATATTAGGTAGTGAAATTGCGTAGCACCCCTTATGCTGCGTCTATGTGTAAACCTGTTCTCTGCCAAATATTAGGTAGCATCTGTAGGTAGTGCCACTGTGCTATGCCTGTATGCAGATTATGTTCTCTGTGAAAAATTAGGTAGCGCCTGTAGGTAGCACCACTTATGTTGCGCCTGTGTGCAGGTTTAGGTAGCACTGTCAAGAATAAAACGCCTTCAATCTTGAATCATGTGCAAAGCAATTGGTGGTCTTTCATCATGTCAAACCCATTATACTTAGGTTCCTTGGTAGTACAGTAGGTAATGAATTTTATCACCGAGGGAGTTAACACTTTAGCAAAAACCAAAAACTTTGATAGTTAAACACTTAGAAGCATGTATAGATGGCAGAGGTAATATTTGAATATCATCTAACCCTCCCAAAAAGGAACCATCCTAAAAAATGGGGCTTACCTTTCACCATCTATTTTGTCAGCTTGACACTTAACCTCACACTTTTTCAGGTAGAAAGAGGATCTTCACTTGGAACAACAAACTTCTTCTTCTTAGCCATGATAGGATTTTTCAGTGGGGCTATGCTCTCCTTGATTGTTTCTGACTCTCTCTCAATAGAATCTTCAACCAATACCTACAAATTTCTTTGAGATACTTCATCTTGAAAATGATGCAATTATGCCTTGAGTTTCTTGTTCTGGGATTGAAAACCTCTATTCTGCCTATAAAGGTTTTGGAGCTTCCTATGAAGGGGCTGAGCCTTTCTTGTTGAAAACCTTGCCAAGTCAAGGGTATGACTGTCGCCATCCATAAGCTCTATCATCTTGGATCTGTTAGATATGACTTCCTTTTTCAATTGAGCCACCTCCTTCCTATCATCATTAAGTTTCCTTATTAACCTTTTGAATGTCTGGCCATCAGGGGGAATAGAGACATCCATAGTCTCAACAGGTTTCATCTCAATCTTCTCTTCCACCTGCATAGGAATTGCCTTGTCTACCTCATCATTTTTCTAGGTGGCTTTGCTCTTACCTTTCTTCCTCTACACAGGGGTTTCTTATTTTCTTTCCATAGGCTTATCAGAGTCTTTCACAGAGGTTTCATCTTTCCTCTCTAAAGGTTTTTAGTACCTTTACCCTTCCCTTTCTATACAGGGGCTTCTTGTTTCTCTTCCATGGGATTTTCAATGCCTTTACCCTTCTTCTTTTGAATAAGGGATTCTGTTAAATACTACTCTTTGAAAACCTCCTTAGGAATTGATGACCTTGTGAAAGGTCTTTTACCCTAGATTTCGACTTCTGGAGGAGAAGAGGGGAAGAGTAGCTTCTTCCCTTTCTTGGATGTAGCTTTGGTAGAATAAGGAACCTCTTCTAATCCTGATGGAGGAGGTGGTGAAAAATCACTTTATGGGGAAGGACAAGCTTCCTCCTCAGCTCCTGTGACCTGCTTGTTGACCTTTGAAACTTGAACATAGGCTCTTCCCTTTCTTTTCCTACTTGGCCCTTCTTTAACAACACTGGTGGGTGATAAAGGACCTGCAATCTGTGATTGAGGAGTAGATGCTAGATACATATTGAAGTGAGAAGTAACCACAAAATTCTCCCATGAAATCTCTTACTTTCCCAATTCCTCATAGACTAGCATTCTGATCAATCCAGAGTGGAAAAGGATAGAATCCACATCCTCAGATTTGGCTTGAATCCTGTCAGACATTTTACCTATGCTCCTTAACGGGTAATAGGGAATATTCATCTCAACCTTACCAGTAAAATGTAGTAACAACCTTATATGGTATTGGTACAATGTGTTAAATCTCCCTTCACATGTAAAATATCTCTGTATGATCTTCAAAATTTTGTCAAACTGTTCAATCAATTTATTCCTTGGCATACTCTTAGACAAATCATTGGCTTGATATTCAGGTTTAAAGAGATATTTAGCATAGGATGAACTCAAAGCCATGGCTTTGAACCAATTATCACCTGTAATAGGAATTCCTATTGCAGCTGAGATAGAGGCTTTAGTCACCTCAAATTCCAAATCCCCAACCATGGTTTTCCTACCATCAAAATTTAATGCAAATTGTCTTGCTACCTATGGATGGCCTCTCTGCATATTCTGGCAAAAGGAGAGGCATCATGCTCTTTGAAATATCTCCCTTTCCATGGGATCTGTATAAAAAAGATGCATGTCCACGGGTTTTATCCTAACCACCTTTCCACCTTTGTGTGTCTTCCTCGATTGAGGAGTCTCCATGGCTTAGAGCGAGAGATTTTAAAGGCTTATGGGATAGAAATAACTAGGAATACTTTAAATCAAGCTTCAAATGTGCAAGGCTGACCCTTTAAAACAGACTGTGTTGATAAGCCAAGCTTGACTGTGGAAACTACACCCTTAGACTTGTACAGGTATTTGAGAGTGTAAACAGTGAGGGGGTAATCCAGAATTGGCTCTTTGCAATTGATTAAAAATGCCTAAATCTAAGATGAAATGAAGCAGGAGAAGTAGAGAGGGTTTACACAATGCCTCTAGGTAGCACAATGTACACGCAGAGGATAGACTATTTGAGAGCTTGCAATTTCAATGGCTAAGGCAGGCAGCAGTAGTCAGACTTAGATACAGGCAATGAAGCTTACGGGTCTAAAAAGAGAAAAGACAAGGCCAGCATGCAAATACAGGTCCCTTACAACTGTACAAGCTCAACAACCAAAACCCAAGCGCAAATTTCTTGTGAAAATTAATATGCAGAGGAGGCAACACGGGATACCTGTGGAGTAGACACCTGTTGGAATCTTCAACGAGATCTTAGGAATAAATTGCGAAAACTTCGACCCTCGAATCTACTTCAACCTTGAACTTAGTTGCCTTGTTGTTACCTGATCAGAAGTTGTGAATTTGTGCAGCGCATCACTGTTGAGCTTTTCAAAATTGCAAACCATTACCAGGGATTGTAAATGCAAGATATTGAAGGCATATTTAACTAACTCTTAGCACTAAAAACAAGGAACATGACATCATTCGTGGAAATCATAACTCGTAGTGAAAATCATGACAAATGGATAAGGTGCTACGGAACCGCCTAATGAGTGTGTAGCGCTCTAGTTTAAAAAATGATTGAATAGGTAGGCAAGGACAACATGACAATGCTTAGGAGGTCATGAGTGAAGAGAATAGTATGACACATCAGTCTAGTCATGGGAGGGATCGACCTCGGGATAAGTCATGAAGGGGACCAAAACAAGTGATGAGCTAAAATGGTTCTAAGACCAAAAATCACTTCGAGGATCAAAACATGAGCTATGACTCAAAAGTTTAATCATCCAAGGGGTCCTACCAAACATAAACTTTAAAGGGATGACACTTTAAAAAAAATTAAAATCTGAGGCTTTAAAAAAGGATAAAAACAAACTAAAAGACCCAAGGCAATTTAGTGTGATAACAAGTTGCATATTTGCATATAGTTGCATATAGTTGCATAGTTACATATAGTTGCAATATAGTTGCATATAGTTGCATATAGTTGCATAAGTTGCATTTTTTCATAAAGTTGCATATAGTTGCATACAGTTGCATATAGTTGCATATTTGCATATAGTTGCATACAAAATTGTCATATAGTTGCATAAGTTGCATATAGTTGCATAGTTGCATAAGTTGCATATAGTTTCATATAGTTGCATAGTTGCATTGTTGCATAAAGTTGCATGTTGCATAAAGTTTAATAAAGATGCATAAGTTCCATAAAGTTGCATAAGTTGCATGTTGCATATAGTTGCATACAAAATTATTGCAATATAGTTGCATATAGTTGCAATATAGTTGCATATAGTTGGATAAGTTGCATATTTGCATATAGTTGCATATAGTTGCAATATAGTTGCATAAAGTTGCATATAGTTGCATACGTTGCATTTTTGCATAAAGATGCATATAGTTGCATACAAAATTGTCATATAGTTGCATATAGTTGCACAAGTTGCATAAAGATGCATATAGTTGCATACAAAATTGTCATATAGTTGCATATAGTTGCACAAGTTGCATATAGTTGCATAGTTTCATAAGTTGCATATAGTTGCATATAGTTGCATAGTTGCATAAGTTGCATTGTTGCATAAAGTTGCATGTTTCATGTTGCATAAAGTTGCATAAGTTCCATAAAGTTGCATAAGTTGCATGTAGTTGCATATAGTTGCATACAAAATTGTTGCAATATAGTTTCATATAGTTTTAATATAGTTGCATATAGTTGCAATATAGTTGCATATAGTTGCATAAGTTGCATTGTTGCATAAAGTTGCATATAGTTGCATAGTTGGATAAGTTGCATAGTTGCATATAGTTGCATAGTTGCCAGAATCATGAAGCAATTGGGGTCTTCTCCTAATTATGTGTGATGGAGTCACAGCGTATTCAGTTGCCCAATGCCCACTCCTTATGCTCATGAGTCACAACGTATTTTACAAAATTATGGGTCTGTTTTAGAGGTGAATTGTGGTGATTGTGGTTTGTTTTGTATGTTGTGTTTAGACTCTAAATACATCATACAAAATAGACCACAATCACCACCCTTTACCTCTAAACTTCAACATACAAATTGGGGTGACTGTGACCACAATCACCCCAATTTGTATGTTGAAGTTTAGAGGTAAAATGGGGTATGTTTTCACAGCCCTATACTTCAGCAAAGGTATGCTGAGTTGGGTTATATGGGTGGTGGTAAAGTGGGTCTGTTTTGTTACAAAACAGACCCACTATACCACCACCCATATAACCCAACTCAGCATACCATTGCTGAAGTATAGGGCTGTGAAAGTAGACCCCAGTCCACTTTTTGTATTGTCTTTGAGTTTAGACTCTAGAGGAAGGGGTAGATAATAGATTAAATAGTAAAATTGTACAAGGAAGGGGTAAATACCGTAGATTAAATTGTATTGTCTAGGGTCTTTTATTTTTCACAAAAAAAACTTGCAATTTGCAAACTAATGGCATTTTATTTGTTGGAACTTGGCAGCTGCGCTACTTCATTAAAAATTTTAGATTTGGTTTTGATTCTTTGACTCTTGACTCTTGAGTCAGCATTGAGAAATAAATCATGGAAGGTAGAGGTCAGAAGAGAGGGGGGAATGCCAATGCTCAAAGACAAAAATTATCTTCACCAGGTGCTGGAAGCTCTCCATCTATTTCAAGTGCCAATGCTACTACTAGGGTTGTTGTTGTTTCAAGGGCTGCATATGACCTTGCTATAGCAAGGAGACAAGCTAGTGAGAAGAAATACCCCCTATGGAAGTATGTCACTAAAAATCAAGGGCAAGGATCAGTCTCAAAGGCTTATGGGGGAGGGAATGTTACTTGGATTTGTAATTTTTTCCACAGTGAGTACAAGAGTACCTACTACTAGGTTAAAGGCCATTTATTGGCCCTTCCTTATGGACTTGGACCATGTAAAGTAGTGAGTGTTTAAAAATGAGCGTTGATGGAGATAGAAGATATCGTTGGTTTGGGTAATGTGGAAACAATGAGAAACAAACAAAAGAATGAGGATCCTCTTCCTTTCTTGAGGACTCCATCTAGCAGATTTGGGAGTGGGTTTGACATGCCAACACCAAAAAAGAGGTCAGCCTCAACTCTTGGTCCAATGGACAAGATTTTTTAGCAAGAGAAGAGAGATGAAGTTGATCTTACCATTGCATTTTTTTTTTATCTCAACTTCATCTCATTTAATGTTGCACGGTATCCTATGTTTGTTGAGATGTGTAGAGCTCTAGTTGAACAAGCTCCAACAGGGTATGTTCCTCCAGGTTCAAAGAAGATTAGAACCACATTGTTGAGTAAGGCAAAGAAGGAGGTGGAAAAAATCCTACAACCCATTAAATCTACATGGGTCTCATCAGGTTTCAGTATTGTTTCCAATGGATGGACGGATGCAGCATGCCATCCTCTCATCAATTTCATGGTGTCTTCCCAGAATGGATTGATCTTCTTGAAAAGTGGATGCTTTTGGATAGTACAAGGATGCAACATATATGGGTGAGTTGTTCATAAAATTTATTGAAGATGTAGGTGTTGATTCTTGTGTGCAAATTATTACAGACAATGCACCTATTTGCAAAGTTGTTGGCATAATTGTGGAAGCTAAATATCCACAAATATTTTGGACACCGTGCATTGTTCATTCCTTGAATTTAGCACTTAAAACCATTTATTTAGATGTGACATGGATTGACACTCTTATTGATGATGCACACCATATCCATAATTTTGTACAAAACCATACCAATGATCTTACAATATATAAACAGTACACACATCTATCATTTTTGAAGATTGCAGATACTCGGTTTGCTTCCTCATTCATCATGCTTAATAGGTTGAGGGAGGTCAAGGCCGCTCTTGGGGCCATGGTTATTTCAGATCTTTCATCTTTTTGGAGAAAGATAGATCAAGTTGCTTCAAAAAGGGTAAAGGACATAGTGTTAGATGATGGTTGGTGGGAGAGGGTCAATCTTAGCATTAAGATCATGGACCCTATCATTTCTCTTTTGAGGTTTACAGACACAGACAAGCCCATCTTGGGATATGTTTATGAGGGATGGGACTCCAAGATTGATTCTATGAAGACAATTGTTATGGAGAATGAGTCCCCTGAGTATGGTACATCAGCAGAGAGCTTATGGTCCAATGTACAAAATATTCTTCTTTCTAGGTGGGATAATAATTGTACACCTTTGCATTGTTTGGCTCATTCATTGAACCCCAAGTTCTACAGTCAAGAGTGGCTCACTGCCGGTGTTGGCCCTTCACCTAGATTCCCTCCTCACATGGATGGAGAGATTTCACAGGGGAGAAAGATAACATTTAGAAGGATATACTAGAATAGAGCATTTCTTAATGAGATTGAGGTAGGCTTCGCTAAGTTCTCCACTGGCACTAAGAGGTTTGGAGGGTATGATGTGATTGAAGACAGGGGGGTCAAAGAGGACTATCTATGGTGGGAAACTCATGGGGCAGCATGCCCTATTATACAACAGTTAGCTTTCAGGGTCCTTTCTCAGGTTACTTCATCCTCTTATTGCGAGAAGATTTGGATAACATATGGAAATTTGTACAGTTTGAAAAAGAGAAGGATTGAGCAGTCTAGGGAAAAGAAAATGGTGTATGTGTATACCAACCTTCATCTTATTTACAGGAAAAGGAAGGAGTGGTTGAAGGGAAAGAAAAATATGTGGGATGTATTTCCTGATGATATGGGTTTGGATGGAAATATTGAGTTGGCATTAGCAAACATGGATCTTAATGAACCAGTCTTAGAGCCAGTCACTTTTGATGAGGACAATGAGGAGCCTCTTGATGAGTCATCCACCACACTAGCAAGTGGAGCAACAAATCTTGGAATGGGCATAGAGGAGGAGGAGGATGGAGGACAAGAAAATGGTAGTGATGTTGATTATGACATGGAGGAGGACTATTGACACTTAAAGTGACTCTAATATCTATGAGACTTGAGTGTATGAGATATGAGATTTCTATTACCTACCTATTTTGTATCTAGATTCTACTCTATTTTGTATTTTGGAGTAGAATTCCCTGAGCATCTATGTAATGCATTTTTATTTTGATGACTTAAAGACTAAAGTTAATGAGAAATTTGCAAACTTCTATTTAGTATTTATGGTTCTAACTTCTATTTTATGGTTCATTCACATTGGTTCTAAATTATAATGTTACATGAACATCATATTCATGATTCATACATGTATCATATCATTGTATAATTTGTATCATGTACATTGTACAATGTATACGATATCAAACTATCAGACTTCAGTATGTCTATGTTCTAACTTCTATGAATATGATGTTTAGAGATAGATTGATTGATTTGAATTTTGTATGATGTATGAATCTATGATGTATACATTATGATTGTATCTTTCTCGGTGTATCACTGGTCAATATCTACTATAGTCTATGAATCTATGATCTATCAATATTTTGTCTATTTTAGTAATTTTTAACTTATATTAATATATATATTAAAATTACATATTATATATATATAACATGTCCCCCATGTCCTGATTTTGAGGGTCGTCGTGTCCATATCAGATACTTGTATTTTTGTGTCCTCTGTGTCCCGTGTCTTCGTGTCAGGTGACTTAGATTCCCAAGCTAACCATCACACTTGGGAATTATACTATGACAGATTCATTTTATGTGGTGAATGTGCTTGACACAAACATTGTTCTAGGAGTCCAGTGGCTTTATTCCATTGGGAAGTACACTACCAATTATCAGGCTATGGAGATGGAGTTTCAGGACTTGGATGGTAAGCAGGTTGTTCTTCGTGGCATGCATACATACCCTTCCAAGGTAGTCTCATCCCAAAAAATGGAAGTTGTTTTCAGGTAGAGTGTCATTGATTGGGAAGTAGAGTGTTTCATTTCAGTACTGAGGCCATCCAAGCAAACTCAGCAGTATCCATTAGACATTCGGGAGTTTCTTCAAAAGCATGAGAAGGTATTATGAGAACTTCCTTTAGGTAGACCACCTGATCGTGGATTTGATCACGTCATTGAGTTGGAGGAGGGAGTGCATGCAATCATCACTACTCCCTATAGACATCCTAAAGTCTACAAGAGTGAGATTGAAAATACAATAAAGGAATTACTCAATTTGGGATACATTCGACCAAGTTCAAGTCCCTTTGACTCTTCTGTTGTGAAGGTAAAAAAGAAAGATGGGACTTTGCGTATGTGTGTGGATTACAGGGCCTTTGTGTATGTGTGTGGATTACGTGTGCTTCATTGTGGTCAATTTCATCTTCTTGTGGTGGATATTTCTCAATAGTGGTCGAATCTATTCATTCGCATATGAGTTTATCATTCCTAATGGGTCGATTTATTTCAATGGAGGGCGATTTTTTGTTGTGGGAATATGATGAATATTGAGGAGGTCGATTTCTAGATTTGGGGGGGACGAGTTAGAGAGTTTGGGGTGTTTTTCCTCCACAAGGGTCGAGTTCATACCCTGTTGGAAAATTTGTGGCTACATGAATCGTATTGTCATTTGTGGGGGCGATTTAGTCACATCTGGGCACACCCCACACTTGTTGCTTTATAATCCCATAAGAGTTGGATGATTTAGGTGAAGGTGAAATAGAGTATTGTGGAAGAGAGTTGAGCTTATTACCATAGGTCACACTCTATCTTTGGGGGTCGATTTTCAAAGTGGAAGTTTGTCATTTGTTGAGGAGTTCGTCTCATAGTAGGGGATTCAATTTGTTGTTGTTGTGGGGTGGATTTGTATCATCTGGGAAGGAATAACAAGGATTTTTCATCTACAACACATTCATCATTTACTAAGTTCATTGCTCATATATTTTGGGACACAAATATCTTCATCTACAGGTTGGACGCCATGAGAAAGGGGGGTTGTTGCTCCATATTTTCCATGTTTCGTGATATGTATCTCATTTGTAGTAGAAGAAACTCATGGAAAAATTAAAATCTTGTGCTATCCATATATATTGCCTCATGAAAACCATAAATGAAACACACAACAGTATAAGGGAATATAGGTACACACCATTCCGTGTGCCCTCTGTGTTCCCTCGACTCAGTGCCCTCGGTGTGCCCTCACAGTGCATCTCCTCTGTGTGGCCTCGCATTGTATCTCCTCTGTGTGCCCTCGATGCAGTTCCCTCCATGTGCCCTCTCTCTTCCTTGTAGTGTATCTCCTCCCTACACAATGATCTCCTTGGTCACGTGCTCCCCTTAGTCGTGTGCATAGTGATCTCCTTGGTCACATGCAGCAATGGGCGGGCTCCTCCTAACACACTATGAATCCCAACTATTATGACCCTTGTCATGCTATAATTTCTTACAAACTAACCCTCTAACACACTATAAACCCTAGTCACTGTTATCCCAAACAAAATGTGACTCTTAACAAATTCACCCATTAACACACCTTGATATTTACTAATATGACCATGGACACACTATACTCTCTGACCAATATTACCTTTACACAATCATTTCCTAATAATTTTTTCCATGTCACTATGCATGGGAAATACTTGAAAACTTCACCATCATTTGTGGGTTGTAACCAGGGTAAATTGTTTCACAGGGACATTGAATATTAACATATAACATATAATCGACTAGAGGACTTGATTTCAAGATCTCTTATTTTCAATTCACAACGCTCAACCACTTGAGCTATCCCATTGAGATTGGCATCTCATAATACACTATGAACTTTGAACACATTAACATCTTAACACAATGGGGCTCTTAAGTATTATGACTTTGAACACATTATACCTTCAATCCCTTGTGTTCTTTCATACAATCAACTTTTGACCACTCTAACCCTAAACACATAGTACCCCCTAACCTTTATGACCCTAGACACAAACACCCCTTAATTCACTATGACCCCAAACATTCTAACCCAACCTCTTGACAATATTGACCACATTGACCATGTTTGACTACATCGACCATATTTGGTCATATTGATAATGTTTCATCCTGTTTGATTGTTGTTGACCATATTTTCCATGCTTGAATATATCAACTGCATTGACTCACTAACTCTTAATCCTCTAAGCTACTAACCTCCTTATCCACTGACTTTAGTAACCCATTAGCGATATTTAACAATCATTGACCATATTTACCATGGTTAACCCACAAATCCTTGGACCTCATAACTGACTAACCCAACAACTCTTAATTTATTAAGTAAGTAATGTTGTTACCTAGTGATCTACTAACATAATCAACCCCTAACGCACTATGACCAAAAACATGCTAACTTTTCCCTTTGACACTATGACCTCAAGAATGTTAATCCTTTAATATCATGTGACCCTTAACCCCATGACCATCAACACAATCACGCCCTACTACTCTACATTTCAAAAACAAAATAACCATTATAACACCTAACCTTTGTAACCCTATACACAATATACCTCTTCCTCCTCATTTCCAAGTCTTTTGTAAAAAAAAATTATGGTGCACATGATGCACATCAACTAGAGAGTGTCATTCTTATCCTCATCATTATGTTGGTCACCATTGGATCCATTAAGGATTCATTAATGGCGATTAACATAATGATAAAGATAAAATTGAAGGAAACAATGAATCTAATTATAATGGGGAAGATGTTGATGGAAAGGGTGATGATGGTAGGAATGAAGAAAAATAATCTGTTTTGGTAAAAAAACAACAAAAAATCACAAACAATGTTTCCCTATAAAAAACTTCTTCCATATATTTTAACATTAGTTTCCATTATATCCTTATCTTATTGTAATTGTTATGTAAAAAAAATTGAATTCACATTATGTGCCACATCACTCAGAATGTCAATATTATTTTTATCAATGAAATCATCCTAATCATCCTTCTACTAATGATGAAGATGATTCTAATGAGTATTTCCCAAAAACAACATTGCAAATGATCATCAACATTATTTTATCTTCAACAACATGGCACCTTTAAGATGGTAAGTGCATGTATAATTTCTCTTTTTCCCTTCTTTTACTTTTGCATGTCACTGCAATAGGGTAATTGTTATTCGCTTGATTGTGTGGTAGTTAATTATTTATTTTTTTCTCTCTTCTCAACCTCTCTTGATTGTAATGCATCATTGCTTGATTTATTTTGTTAATATTTATTTAAAACTTAGTGCCATTATTCCAACACTTCACATTGAAGGGTGATGACTAAGACTAGGGGTAACTTTCAATTCAAGGCTAGGAATGACCAGTCCCACATCAAGCGAAGGAAGAAAATTAAGAAGGTACATGTGTTGTCCCATTCCATGTCAACAACAACACATCCATTCACTGGGAACACTAAAACTTGACAAATTGATGACTCCACTAAATTAAGGTTTATGGTTTACATGATGAATTGATGATGGAAGAAAGTGGGTGTGTGAGTCAAATTTGAGTCCATAAACCCTCCCATATCATTAAGGCATGCAAATAGTCTATCCATGTCAAATTTCAATGCATACAGAAACAGTTTGAAAAAAAATCAATGTTGGCCCCATTCATAGCTCATTGTTGCCCGTGTCTAGTCCTAGTACAATTTCCTTGTAAAATTTGTATAAAATATTTGGAGAATGATAATTTTGAAGGTGCTAGGCCTCTTCCTACACACCAGGGCCAGATCACCTCTCATTGATAGTCTGTGTATTGATCCCTTTTATTTTTGGGTTGTTAGTATTTTCAATTGCACACACCTTTCAATCTAGTCAAAGTTCAATTAATGTCTCTTGTTACTGTAGGGTTATAAAGCCTCATGATTCCAATGCCCATATGCCTCCAACCTTGTGATGTAATGATCGTTTTGTGACAAGTGTCATGAAGGGTGATGACTAAGACTAGAGGTAACTTTCAATTCAAGGCTAGGAATGACCAAACCCACATCAAGTGAAGGAAGAAAATTAAGAAGGTACGTGTGTTGTCCCATTCCATGTCAACAACAATGCATCCATTCACTGGGAAAACTAAAACCTGACAAATTGATGACTCTACTAAATTAGGATTTATGGTTTACATGATGAATTGATGATGGAATAAAGTGGGTGTGTGAGTCAAATTTCAGTCTAGAAACCCTCCCATATCGTTAAGGAATGTGAATAGTCTATCCATGTCAAATTTCAATGCATACAGAAACAGTTTGAAAAACTTTCAACGTTGGCCCCATTCATAAGTCATTGTTGCCCGTGTCTAGTCCTAGTACAATTTCCTTGTAAAATTTGTATAAAATATTTGGAGAATGATAATTTTGAAGGTGCTAGGCCTCTTCCTACACACCACGGCTAGATCACCTCTCATTGACAGTCTGTGTATTGGTCCCTTTTAGTTTTGGGTTGTTATTATTTTCAATTGCACACACATTTAAACCTAGTCAAAGTTCAATTAATGTCTCTTTTTACTGTAGGGTTATAAAGCCTCATGATCCCAATGCCCATATGCCTCCAACCTTGTGATCTAATGATTGTTTGGTGACAAGTGTCATGAAGGGTGATGACTAAAACTAGGGGTAACTTTCAATTCAAGGCTAGGAATGACTAGGCCCACATCAAGTGAAGGAATAAAAATAAGAAGGTACATGTGTTGTCCCATTCCATGTCAACAACAATGCATCCATTCACTGGGAACACTAAAACCCGACAAATTGATGACTCCACTAAATTAGGGTTTATGGTTTACATGATGAATTGATGATGGAAGAAAGTGGGTGTGTGGGTCAAATTTGAGTCCAGAAACCCTCCCATATCGTTAAGGCATGTGAATAGTCTATCCATGTCAAATTTCAATGCATACAGAAACAATTTGAAAAAATTTCAATGTTGGCCCCATTCACAGGTCACTGTTGCCCATGTATAGGCCTAGTATAATTTCCTTGTAAAATTTGTATAAAATATTTGGAGAATGATAATTTTGAAGGTGTTAGGCCTCTTCCTACACACCACATCCAGATCACCTCTCATTGGCAGTCTGTGTATTGATCCCTTTTAGTCTTGGGTTGTTAGTATTTTCAATTGCATGCACCTTTCAATCTAGTCAAAGTTCAATTAATGTCTCTTGTTATTGTAGGGTTATAAAGCCTCATGATATTAATGCCCATATGCCTCCAACCTTGTGATATAATGATTGTTTGGTGACAAGTGTCATGAAGGGTAATGACTAAGTCTAGGGGTAACTTTCAATTCAAGGCTAGGAATGACCAGGCCCACATCAAGTGAAGGAAGAAAATTAAGAAGGTACATGTGTTGTCCCATTCCATGTCAACAACAATGCATCCATTCACTAGGAACACTAAAACCTAACAAATCGATGACTCCACTAAATTAGGTTTTATGGTTTACATGATGAATTGATGATGGACATACCTAAATCGTTGGTATGATTAGGCGCAGTCACATAGAGATCCTCTTGGTTTCGAGAATAGTTCACTCTATAATAAACAGGGGCAACCACGTGAAGGTGGAAGCTCTAATTATCCCCCCCCCCCCCTCACATCACTCTCAATTTCCCCATAGTACCTAATTTGAAATTATAAATAACATGTATCATATACTATATTATACAAACTAAAAACATATAAAGATCATATAAAAGATATAAACACATACCTCTTCTTTTCAATAATTAAATATCAATCATCTTCTTCTTCATCCAACTCAACATTTGTATCAAGATCTGGTTCAGAATCGATATTGGTGAAAGGCTCATTCATATCAACATCATCATCAATGTCATTTTCGCTAATATAGTTATCGATATCGTCATCTCCTAAATTTGGATGATAAAATTCTTCAACTTATTCGTCTGACACATCGACTACATGAGCCACCTGCTCCTGATCTACATAATCATGATATTCCTCCTCTTTATTATCTTCATCCTCGTCTACATTATTATACTTTACTGGTCTTCCTCTTGGATCATATCTAACAATGTATGACCAACCTTCTTTACCAGGTATCTCTGAGTAAAATACTTGCTCACATTGACTTGGAAGAACATAAGGTTCTGTACCTGGTTCAAATGGCCTTGTATTAACCATGGTAAATCCATTATAATGCTCAATAACAGTTCTTTCAGGATCACGTTCATGCATCCGTAGCCTGTACCATTTAACCTAAAAAAAAAAACTATTTTAAAGGAATTAAAATCACACTCAATTATATCCTCCAAATGCCCATAGTACCTATTCTCAGTTTCTTCCATATTTCTGTCACTTCTAGATAACATTTTGGTGACCTTAAACATTGCAGTTATCACACAATCTGAGGTTTTCATCTTATCATCCAACATTTTGATACAAAATTTATGACCATTACACCACATAGCCTTGTGATCTTTCAACTGCAACATGGACAACAAGTAAAAAATTCATTGCCAATTAATAAACCTCATATATGACTTAGTAAATATATATTACAAAAATTAAACAAACCAAATACATTGAAAAATTGGGAAATAACTAGGAAAATGTGGGTAAAAACTTTTACTTTCTTGTTTATCTTTTAAACCAAAGGCTAAATAAATTTCCCTTGATGTAAGATCAGAAAATTGATCTCGATGACGATGAGTTGTTTTAATCATCTTACTCACCCATTCCCATGATAACCTACCAAAGTATTCTTCAATATATTCTATCCAATGCTCCATCCAATCAAGGTTGTTTACAATGTATAAATGTAAAGCATCCCACTCTCGAGCAACTATATGATAAAATAACAATTTAATATCATTAATTAGCTATTGTTAATAAATGAATAATTTAATAAATGTGTAATATATTAAATCTACATCAACATCTAATAATTACCTTTCATAGTCCTCATGTTACCTTTCCCCAATAGGACCTCCCCTTCAAATTTGTTGATGGAGTCGAGATGCCAAATGCGAGGCACATTCATATTTTCTGCTAATTTAGGTAGATATTGACTAATATACACCATGCATTGATATATTGTATATCCCTCAACCATAGAACCCTTCGGACGTGCTCTTTGTCTAACAAAAGCCTTCAGTGACTTCAACTACCTCTCCACCATCCACATCGACCTTGTGTGTACTGGTCCACATAATTCAATCTTCTCAACTTGGTGTATGAGGTAGTGTTCTTGGGCATTGAAAAATGTTGGAGGTAGATAGTGTTGCATTTGACACATTAGTCGGGGAATTTCTCTCTTCCAATACCTTATATCTTCTTTATGGATTTCTTTTGATGATAGCCACCTACAAATGTCGATGCAATAAAATAATATCAA
>ML792588.1:621927-632514 GCA_009831015.1 Picea engelmannii
GCCACCTACAAATGTCGATGCAATAAAATAATATCAAGGCATACATAAATTTGCAAATAAAACATAATATGTCAATAAGTTCCTCTACAAATCACATAAGAAGTACATTTTCCTTATAAAACAATACTTACCTCATGTATTTGGCAAGTACATAAATAATTTGTTTTATGTTGTTTTCAAAGTCACCTGGGAGAGATAAAGGTAGAACATACTATAACAAAAAACAAATAATTGTTATTTGTTTCCAAAAACTCTGTACCAATAAGGAAGTATATTATAACCTACTAATTACTTTAATGAATATATGCCATTTATGTGTTTTAACCCCACCAAAATCACCTTTTTTCGTTAAGATATTTTGTATGTTCGACGAAAACCCCGTCAGAAACCTAATTTTTCAAATGACCTCTTTTACAATATTTATTTGTTGCTCCATCAATAACCAAGGAAGACTAGTATTATGTTCACGACCATCGCCATTAGAATTAATAATAACACTTTGCAATGCGTGATTAGCTTCCTGGATGTCACAACAAATCTTTCTAATTCTCTCTTTGTCAGTCCTTCCATCTAATATTCTCCATAACAATTTTGTTGTGTTCTTCCCGATATGCATTGTATCGAAGAGATGAATTATTTGTAGGTGCTCATAGTATGACAATCTACTGAATTGTATCAAGTAAATTTTCATTCCTCGTGGAATCCCATTCGTGCCTTAACGACATTCATGAAACATCAACAAATTGAAATTAACACTAATTAATGGGACAAAATGAAATTAAGACTAATGAAATTAACCAAATATTTATATAATATGTCATACATAAATAATCTGTGTACCTTGACGATTTCTAATATATTCCAACTTCCATAGGCGAGGTGTCATTCTTCATGGTTTTTTTTCCATTTTCTTCTTTACCATTGAATTTTGCTTTGTTTGTAGTTTGATAACTATGGTTCTTAGGAAGAAAGTGCCTATACTCATTTAACACTTCCTATCCTAAACTCCTTGAACAACGAGACTTTATCCTCGGACTAAAAACCGGGCATGCAAATTTACCCTTTGTTTTGAGACCTACAAGATATATGAATTAATGTAGCGTCAAATTAGAGTTACAATTTAAAATAATGCATGATATTTTCAATAAATATATACAATATTAAATCACAAAATAAAGTAACAATATACCACAAAAATGTGTTAACCCAGGACCATCATGAATTGTCCATGATAGTATTCCATGGAATTGAAATTGTTTTTTCCCTATTGGTCTAGAGATGTCATACATAGTGACGCCAGCCCATAACTTTAACAAATCATTGATAAGAGGCTCAATATATACGTTCATATATTTAGCTTGTTACCTACCTAATTGGTTCAACATACTGCATGATTAATTATACTTATCTATACGTCGTTATATATAAAAGAAATAATTACCATGCACGAAACAAAGAAATGAAATATTCTGACATACTTTAAAGCAAATAAAAGATAATTAAATACCTGGAACAATCATTGCCAACTTTGTGTGCTCTCTCTTGATCGACATCCAAGGAGGAAGGTTATTGTTTATAACAAAAAAAAGCCACATTGAGTATGTAGAACGAAGCTCTCCAAATGGATTGGCACCATCTACTACCAACGAAAGTCTAACATTACGAGGTTCTTCTTTAAAAATTGGCCACTTTTCTTTGATGTACTTCAATGAAGAACCATCTGTAGGCATTTGAAGAACATCATATCGACTTCTTTTCTTTGCATGGAAACCCATAAACTATGTTATACTTTGGCACTTGAACAACCACTGGAAACATGGAATTATTGGAATATAACAAAGAACTTTGCGAGGCACATTCTTTGATGCTTTATAGGTTCAATATATACTTATTTGACATTATGGGCATTCATTTTCTAATGCATATTATACATAGTATATGATATGATCATTAGGACATGCATCAATAGCCTAATAGTCCATTCCAATTTCTTTCATAATCACGGATATTTCTCGATATGTGTGTGGCAAAATATTTGACGTCAGTAATAGAAATTCACCTAACAATCTACAAAATTCAAAACAATAAGTCAATGTAAACAATATTAATCACCAATATCGCATCCAATATACTAATTTACAAATTAGAAAACAATAGCAATATAGGAAAAAAATGAACCTTTTAAGTATTTGTGAACATGCAGGCATAAATAATTAACAAATTAAATACCTTAGTGTCTGTGTGAGGCATGTGTTTGATAAACCATTCAAAACCTTCAAGTTCACCAACAACAATATAGCATATAAAATATTTGTTGTTGAGCCTTCATAAAGAGGTTGGCATGACTTCTTGAGTAGAGGATCAACATCATGACTATCATCCTCATTGTCCTCATCCATTAGAGAAAATGTGTCTTGGATCAATCTATGTATCTCATCTTCCTGATTTGAATCACTAACGTTATCTCCATCCATATCATCATTAATAACCTGATCAACAACTTCAATATTCTGATATCAAATTTCATCACCCTATAAAGGAGTATTTTTGCTAGTACTTGGCAAATAACTCTCTAGAGGTCAACATTTTGGGGGCACCGTCTATATATTTAAAAACAACGTAGAAAATTTAGTGTGTATCGAAAATATAAAACTCCCCATAAAAAATATTACTAAAATTCATGACATGATGATTATTATAGAGAATGCATTAAATATTGAATCCTCTTACCAAGGGACAATATTCATAACCCCCTTTGGCATGCCCCTTCTCCCTACAATGTCTTTCAATTGTTGTTATTAAAAGTCTTTTTCTTTTCAAGCCTCTGCAATCATAGCAAGGGCAATAACATTTTCAATCGCCCCTCGCCTCTAATACCTCTCTTAACCGAGCAAGATTCCTATCATTCTCGTTCATAGTGACAAATACTTGTCCTAACAAGTAATTGTCTTACCTACACCATACCAAACAGTAAGTTGTCAAATTTTTATATTTTAGCTACTCCTTCATGATATTTTAGCTTCTCCTTTCGATTATGATATGTTTATTTACAGTGACCTACAATCCTCACAATTATTTCTTCTAATACATTTTGACATGATTTTTTTTATTATCGATTAACTATTAAGATCCATATGCTTCAATTTGTACTTTAGAGTAATATGTACTTAATCACCATGGAAAATAATTACACACCATTTAACGAAAGTGGTCAAAATTTCTCAAACTTGAATCACTCGACACCATACACTAGCCTCTAACTTGTTTTGTAGAAAAAATGTCAATCTTTGAAATTCACCACTAAGAAAAGAATGCCAACCACTTGTCATCCACAATTGGGTTGAGTTGGTTTAAATTATGACGTGTTGATTTGCATCTACAAACAATGGTCACAATTTTATGCTACTTACAGTGGTCACAGTTTTATTTTCTAAGACACTTTGGCATGTTCTCATTTTTCATTGTCTGACTAGTAGATTTCATCATGTTATCGTAGATTTCGTCATGAATTTTTTATATTTTAGATACTCCTTATTAATAGTGTATAAACAAGTTACATAAACTACAAACTAGAGTTAATCACTACATCAAGAATTGTGTGTGATTATAAAAGATTGAGAGGAACAACATCAGAATACAATGTTATATGACTAACCTAACCTAATACTAGACTAAAAATATGACATTAATATATATAGGCACAACATCATAGAAACACACAAGTTAGAGAGCTAACAAAGTCTCTAAGGGTTAGAATTAGACTTAAGAGGATTTTTTTTCCATGACTTTCTACTTCAAACATTAGTACTCTAACTGGTAAAGTTGTTATGAGTTGGTGGTTTTGTAATGAGGATTAAATTCACATAAGGAATTGTAGGCTCAAATTAATCTAAATTGATAATGACATATGTTTTTAATGTTTGAATTGACTTATTGATGGAGTGATTTTCACTCTTCTTAAAATACTTCTTCGGAAAATATTTGTCTTGACATTTCACATGAATTTCCATAGAATATACTAACTAGATCCAAAAACCAATGACATGAAATATGGTACTACACATATAATATATTATCAAGAAAAAAACAAGCTACATGAAATTTCAACATTTGAACAAAAATTTACAAGTTGAATGAGTACATCAATAAAAAGAGCATACTAACCTTGCAAGTTCAAAATCCAAGCTATGTAGATCGAGAATTGGATTTTTTAAACCGGTGGGTGACGGAAAAAATAAACATCTCAAACAAAATCCATAAACAGTGTTGCAACTATATCAATTGTGTTGCAAAGTCTCTTAAAGTCAAGTATATATAGATCAACTAGTCAACTAGCCATTAGCAGATGCTTTTTGAGATAGGAAACATTTTCGTGGAAATAGCGACGAAAATCTCGACCAAGTTAAAAAACCTATTTGTGGCAATAGCGACGAACTTTCATGGAAATAGTGACGAAAATCTCGACCAAGTTAAAAAACCTATTTATGGCAATATCAACAAACTTTCGTGGCAATATCGACGAAAATCCCGCCCTATTTAAAAAAAAAAACATGAAAATAATGGAAACATGGAAACATTTCATGGAATAATCCACCCATATGTAGTAGTGAATGTGTGGATATCTATCATGTCTCCTTCCAGATCCAACGGTCTAGATTGAAATTTCTCTTTGTGACTTCGCGAAGATCTTTGTTTTCTCTCGACAAACCTTCTGGAGTTCCCATTCCTGAACTTCTCGATCTTCTTCCACTCGTCTCCTCCTTGACGATGGATGATTTCTCTGTCTTTGGGACTTCGGCAAGTCCTCGACTCCTTTTCACACTTAGTACAATTTATTCTTTCAAGACTTAGACTATTCTCAAGCTCTTTCTTGATGAGTTCTGCATAGACTCTTCTATGACTTTGCTTGGCTTGAAAACCTCCAAGGTTCCCAGTTCCTTTGCAGCCTTTAGTGGACTTCTTCTTGTCCTCCTGGCAGTCTCTTTCTCTGCTTCCTGAGCTTGTAAGGTGAACTTGCAACACATTAGGAACACTCCTTGTGACTAAATCAGTTCTTCGACAGCTTCTCCCTTGGCCTTATGGAAAGGTTTAAGGCATCTCCTTTTCTTTGTCGACGCACTTCTTGCAATCCTTCCTTCACTAGAATGTTCAACAATTCCGGGGTTCTCCAAAACTTTCAACCATGTTGCTTCTATGCACACTCACACTAGCTTGATGCCCTCCTGGCAGAGTATTTCAGAGTGTTCAGTAACTCTGAACTATGATTTTCCCCACACAGTCTTTCTTTCCAAGGAACTTAACCACCTTGAAATTTCTCCCTAAGTCTGTGAACTAATCTGGCATGCCCTCCTAGAAACTTCTCTTCTGACTCCACTGAGTTCAGACACACACTGCTTGCATCGACTTACACAGTTTCCAATCCCTATCATGCACTCCTTGCACTTAGCGTAGAGAACCATACTTAACTCGACACACTCGTGGATAGAAAAATGTATCTTTGTCCCTGCAGATGATTTCTAACATTCATCTACAATTCACAAACATGTAAAATACATTCATAACACAACACCCATCAAACATAAATGTAGAACATAAAAAACTGTCATTTTCTATTAATGGTGGAATGTTAAATTACAATAGTGGATTCCAAAGTGCAACTGAGTGGTGGCTCTCATCAACCTCCCTAACTTGGATTACAAAGATCTTTCATCAAACTCCAACAGCCTCTACCAGGCATACAATACAAAGATTTATACAAGAGGGGTTCAATGAGCTTCCCTCACAAGATAAACTAGTGGTGTCAAATCACCATTCAAAATGCCTATCGAAAGGGAAATTTACAATGATGGAAATCCGCTTCAAATCGGATGCAGATCCATTCTTCCATCAACCACTTAATGATGACATTATCTCCAGCTTGTGTGAAAGAAAGATTTGGCTCTTCCATCTTGTCTTCATTAATTGCCTAGATATCGCCTTAGATTCTCGAGGAAAAATGAGAGGGCAGTGCCTCTCTTCCCTTAAATGCACACCATGCATGAAATATGATTGGTGCATGCTAAGGTGGAGCGATGCTCCTACATCATACTCCATGGCTATGAAAATCATGAACTCCTGCTCATGATCTTTCCAGCATGGTTGAAATCCTCCTCGATCCAAAAATTTCTCTTGGAGCTATCTCTCAACTCCTCTACTTCACTTCTTCTGCTCCTACATCATCCTCATTGCTCATGCAAGTTTCCTATTGTCCAGCTTCCTTATGCTGACCAATTCCTCTGCCGACTTCAACATTATCTTCCTTATCTCCTCAACTACTTCATCTAATTGCTCTAAATGTTGACTTTCCTTCTACAGACTAGCTTGTTGCATTCCTTCTTGTTCATGGGAAAATTATGTTGATTTCCCAGGTCATCTTCTCCATCTCATGTGGCCTCAACTTTCCACTCTTCTACATCCTCCGCTCCTGTAGTCTCAATAACGAATTGTCATTTAGCTGCTTCCTCTGACAGATTGACCCCTGTCATCTTCTCGACCGGTTCTATTCTAGCTTCCACCAACTGCAACTCATGATGGTGTATCTCCTCTGGCATGGCTATCTCTTAGTAGTCACCTTCTAGTTCTGGATTTCCCAACCAATCCTCCAGTGCCTTTAACTCCAATTCCCACTGAGCGAGTAACTCAATTGGGCTTTCTCCTTTTGTTGGGAAAGACATCAGTATATGTTCCTTTTCCTCCATGACAGTCTCAGCTTAATGTCTTCCTGTCGCATATGTAACATCTATGTTAGCCTTTCCTTGACTGCTTGCTAGGAATATCTCATCTCCTTCAATTATTATAATTATCCCCTGATCCTTCTCTTCGATGGTGGAAGTTTGCAACTTCTCATCATCTTCATTCACACGGCTCCCAGCTCCACGTGAATCTCCATCTGAGTGAGGTATTCCTTCTTCCTCCCCTTAGTCTGTCAACATCCTCTGACGTGAACCTTCAACTGATCTCATATCTTTTTCCTTTCCCACCTAGAAATATGGGATTTCTCCTCTACCCACCTGGAAGTTTACGAGATCCATTGATCCCTTCTCATTACCCACCTAGCAATCTATGAGACTCTTGCCAAATCTCTTTCCCTCATCACTGAGGTTTTCATCATGCCTCATCCACCTTCTTAATATCCGTTGTTTCCTTTTTTTCAACAACTTCTGAACATGCCATTTAGCCATCCTCTTCAAAGTCCATTCATACCTCCAGTGTACCTTTGACTCCTGCTGCATCTTCAATGCAGGCTTCTCCATCTGTGCTCGAATTTCACTGAGCTCCTTGTCCATCTCCACCTTTCTCTTCTGTGAATGGAATTATCCTCAACCATGTTTATGACCTTCAATGGCTATCTTTACTTTCTACCCACCCTCTTGGAAAGTCTGTTGTTCACTCTGCAACTGAGAGCATCTTCAACTTCTCCTTCGCTTGAAATCTATAGATGAAAACTTTTTTTGATACCACTCTAATGATATCAAACTATCTCCTTTGTCTCCTCCTTCACCTACTATCTATAGGAGAAATCAAGCTCCTCCTTCACCTACTGTCTACAGGAGAAATCAAGCTCTGATACCACTCTGACAGCCTACCCTGCACCCTATCTCCTCGGGGTGGCTCGACCTCCTGGTCTAGGATCATTAAGGTTGCTGAAACTAATGGTTCATTGGGCTCCTGATGGAACCGATTTAACTTGACACAAGCCCTTTACCTTCTCGACATAGGTTAGATGCACCCGTAGACCCCCTCCTTAGCACTTTTCGCTCTCGACACCAACTCTACAAGCTCCCCGTGCTAGGTTTCCTCCTCGATGTGACCACAAGATATGATCGTGGGTCAACTCCCTTCATGATCCCACATTTGGTAATATCGCATGCTACTTGCTATCTTCCCTGATTCCCAAATAGGTGAATTCTTCGGGACTAGATCTACGGTCCACGCTCCTCTCATGATCAATGACTGTGATCAACTTCACAAGTTCAGACTTCGTGAGTCATCTCTTCTCCCGACTCTGCTTCTCCCAATTTGTGAACTAATAGTGTGTTTATCCTTTGCCACACGTCCTACCTCGATGGATGGCTAGGGTTACTTTGTTACCCCATCGCTTCAGGTGTTCTCCTCTTGAATTTTCTCCGAAGGGTTCCTCCTATGAAATGCGTGGATCTCTGTCATGTCTCCTTCTAAATACAACAGCCTGGATCAAAATCGCTCTTCGTGACTTCACGAAGATCTTTGTTTGCTCTCGGAAAACCTTCTGAAGTTCCCACTCTCGAACTTCTCGATCTTCTGCCACCTGTCTCCTCCTTGATAATGGATGATTTCTCTGTCTTCGAGACTTCGGCAAGTCCTTGACTCCTTTGCACACTTAGCCTAATTTATTCTTTCAAGACTTAGACTGTTCTCGAACTCTTTCTGCACTCCTTTCAGAGTTTTGTGCAGACTCTTCTACGACTTTGCTCGGCTTGAAAACCTCCAAGGTTCCCAGTTCCTTTGGGTCCTTCAGTGGACTTCTTCTTTCCCTCCTGCCAGTCTCTTGCTCTACTTCCTGAGCATGTAAGGTGAAATTGCAACACCTTAGGTGCACTCCTTTCAATTGGCTCTGTTCTTCAATGGATTCTCCCTTAGCATTATCGAAAGGTTTAAGGCATCTCCTTTCCTTTGTCGACACACTTCTTGAAAATTCTTCCTTCACCAGAATTTTCAGCAATTCTAGGGTTCTCCAACACCTCCAACCATGTTTCTTCTGTGCACGTTCACACTAGCTCGATTTCGTCATGGCAGAGTATTTCAGAGTGTTCAATAACTCTAAATTGTGCTTTTCCCCACACAGTCTTTCTTTCCAAGGAAATTAACCACCTTGAAATTTCCCCCTGAGTCTCTGAACTAATCTGGCGTTCCCTCCTAACAACTTCTCTTCTGACTCCATCAAGTTCAAACACGCACTCCTTGCATCAGCTTACAGAGTTTCCAATCTATGTCACACACTCCTTGCACTTAGCCTAGAGAACAAAACGTAACTAAACACACTCGCAGATAGAAAATTGTATTTCTATCCCTGCAGACGATATATAACATTCATCTACAATTCACAAACATGTAAACGACATTCATAACATAGCACGCATCAAACATAAATGTAGAACAGGAAAAACTGTCATTTTCTATTAATGGTGGAATGTCAAATTACGATAGTGGAGTCCGGACTACAACTGAGTCTCGGCTCTCTTCAACCTCCCTAACTTGGATTACAAAGATATTTCATCAAACTCCAACAACCTCTACTGAACATACGATACAAATATTTATACAAGAGGGTCTCAACGAGCTTCCCTCACAAGCTAAACTAGTGGTGTCAAATCACTATTCAAAATGCCTATCGAAAGGGCAATTTATAATGATGGAAATCTGCTCCAAATTGGATGCAGATCCATTCTGTTGTTAACCACTTAATGGCGACTTTATCTCCATCTTGTGAGAAATAACTATTTGTCTCTTCCAACTTGTCTTCATTAATGGTTTGGATCTCGCCTCAAATTCTCAAGGAAAAATTAGAGGGCGGTGCCTCTTCTCCCTTAAATACGCACCATGCATGAAATATGACTGGCACGTGCTGAGGTGGAGCAATTATCCTGCATAAATATACCATCAAAATTCCTTCTGAATAGTATGTCAGCAATCAACATGTATTGGTTCTCCTTCATAGTGAGTGTCCTTCGCTCCTTGGGATTCGTTGTGACAATAAATTGCCCGGACCTTAAGTAGAATATGATATCTTCGTACCATTCTGAATCAGCTAATGGTTCTTCGACTGAGATTGAAATCATCCCATCGATCAAGTACCCATTCATGATGAGCTTGCATAAACATTTTCCTTTGATTGCCTTTAAAGATTTAATCTCGATATCATATTCTTGAATTTTTGCTAACTAGTTAGCCCATTTTCCTTCTCTCAATTCTTGATTTAGAAGAATCTTCACTCGTGATGAGGGAACATAAGCTATAACATGGGAATTTAATATACACATCCGAAAGTGTGCTACTTCTTTTACAAGAGCCAAGGCTTGCTTTTTGAGTTTTGAATACCTCAACTCATAGTCGTGTAGGGTTTTTTCTCATAAAACTTATCCAGAGTTCTTCTCTGTTGCTATTTTTATGAGTGAGAATGGATGTTGTTGTTCCTGAGTCTGTACTAAGGCTTAGAGTACAGTGTCAAGGCATCCAAAGGTAAGTGAAGGAGTATACGAAGATAAATTACCTTCTGAATCGGAAACTAATGAAGGTTTCTACGTTCCCAACGTCTAGCTTCCAACTGCTCTTGAGCAGCTATGTCTCGTTCAATGGCTGCCCATGAACGTTCAAGTTCTTCCCGAGTGTTGGAATTTATGAGTATCGTATCGAAAAGACTTAAAGCGATATGATTTTGATTAGAGAGTCCAGGTTGAATATTCGGTTGAATAGCTACAGGGACAGTCATTGAGAAAACATCACCAGTAAGGAAGGATTTAACGAGTGGTTTCGACGTTGTTCAATTTGGTTGAAGTGAAGAGAAACTTT
>ML792588.1:645576-708256 GCA_009831015.1 Picea engelmannii
GATGTTGTTCCTGAGTCTGTACTAAGGCTTAGAGTACAGTGTCAAGGCATCCGAAGGTAAGTGAAGGAGTATACGAAGATAAATTACCTTCTGAATCGGAAACTAATGAAGGTTTCTACGTTCCCAACGTCTAGCTTCCAACTTCTCTTGAGTAGCTATGTCTCGTTCAATGGCTTCCCATGAACGTTCAAGTTCTTCCCGAGTGTAGGCAGTTATGAGTATCGTATCGAAAAGACTTAAAGCGATATGATTTTGATTAGAGAGTCCAGGTTGAATATTCGGTTGAATAGCTACAGGGACAGTCATTGAGAAAACATCACCTATAAGGAAGGATTTAACGAGTGGTTTCGACGCTGTTCAATTTGGTTGAAGTGAAGAGAAACTTTTGCAGGAAGAATGAGATAAAAACATAACAGAAGGCCTTTTCCCATAACTGTGTTATTCTTATAAAAAGATACGATGTGAGAGAGAAACGTTTAACAATAGACAACGCAAGATTCTAGTCGATGGAAAACTCGCATACATATAAAATAAGAAACTAACACAGACATAATTGATATGATGTAAACAAATATATCATTCTGTAAATGTAAATTGGTCTTACACCCGCTAAAGCTGGTGCAGAGGAAAGACAAAAGACAATTACAGAAATACAAAATCCCTTTCACTATAGTAGTGGTGATACTAAATTATAGTGATATATATCAATTATGTAGAGCAAAATGAAAAGAAACAATAAAACACAACGAACAAACTTGCAACACAGTCGTGACGGAATTAGGAATCTCCAAATTTTGCTTGTATTAACTTCCTTCATGCAAAAAACTCTATTACAATTGATACCCAAAAAGTCCAGCCACTTGTTCTTCTTTCTCTGTTCTATTTATACAAAAGGGTGCCAGGCGTTTCCTTTACATGAGTTGGTGCATATGATACACTTGTCCGTAAAATTAGATACAAGCTGTGGCGGTTCCGTTTGGCAGCTGTTACGAGTGAAACCGCTCCATCTCTTCAACTCCGTTTTCAAAGTGCGCCAGGTGCTTGTCTCTGCATAGACTCGACGCATATCCTACATTTGTCCAGGAATTGGGATATGAGTTGTGACGGTTCTGCCTGACAACTGGCTTCAGCAAAATAGCAGTCTCGTGCTAATTGTGGAAGTTGATTTCCCATATATGCATCAACAATATCAAGGGTGTCGAGTTGTGTGTTGGGTTGAATTAGATGCTCATCAATTTGAGCCATCCCTGCCCTATCCATTTTAGAGATTTCCACCAAATCTCTCTCATTTTTCTCCTTTATGTCAAGGGAGATCCGCTCCATATGTATTTGCCTCAGTGTCTCTGTGTCTCCTCCATTCTCCATCCCTAATAGTTCAGCGTTTATGTTTTTGAAGATTTCTTCGAGTGAATTCGTCACTTTTTGTCCCTGCTCCTTACTCAAGGCAATATCATGCTCCCAGTTCTTTAACAAAATATTACCCCTTGTCTGTTCGGAAATGGAAAGCCCGGGGGTTCCTGCCGAAAACCTATTATTGGTAGCTATCACTGCCTCCTGGAAGATGACCCGAGCAGCTTTTGCGTTTCTTTCCTTGACAATAAGATTCTCAGAAATCTGATTCATCAACAAGCAATTCTTTCGAAACTCCACGATTCTGTTTAGTAGGCTCTGTTGAGCAGAAGAGATCCTGCTCCGAATGTCGATTGCTCGAGATTTGACAATCTCGACGTCAATCACCTTGCTTTCTGTGACCTCTAATTGAGCCTGTAATTGTGTGATTGTATCCCTCTGGTGGCCGAACTGCACCTGACCATCTCGGATGACTGAATTTTCCTTCTACAGCTTGGTCTTAAGGACCTCGATCTCTTTCTATCGGCCAATTGGGCCAGCTCTATTGCTCCACTTGCTTGACTTTTAGCATCTTCGGCAGCTAAAGCTATTCGAGCTTCAAGAGTCTTGATTAACCGATTCTTTGCTTTAAGCTGATTTTTTAATGCCGCGACTGAGAATTGATTTGATGTTAAGTACGCTCCCAGCGTTCCTACAATCTCTGTGGCAAATTCATCTTTATTTTTGTTCTTCCCATCAGTTATCACTTTGTACGTTTTGACAGTAGACTCTCCCTGCTGATGAAATTCCTGCTTAACTACAGCTTTTCTTTTTTTATCAAAAAAGAATTCATTAGGTGGGAGTTCCTCTGCCCTTATTGGTCTCAGCTCTTCGCCAAAAATCCACCCTTCCTGTACGTTTCCTTGCGCCGACTGCAAGGGTGTGACAGAGGTGATGGGTTGCCCAATCTGTTTCGCAGCCTTCCCTGGTGTACTGAGTGGATCTTTCTTTTTCGGGGGATCGGAGGTCTTCGTCCCCGTCTCTGGATTTTGAGTTTCCGGTGGGTTTGTGTCTTTTATTTCCACCTCTGAATTCTTCTCCTTAGGAGGATCAGCAGCCTCTTTTTCTGTTTTGGGATTCTCCTCCCGCTCGGGACTTTTCTCCCGCTCTCCTTTTTGATGTTTTTTGGGGTTAGATGTTTGCCCCTCAGAACTTTCGGCTTCTTTTTCTTTGTCTTTGGGAAGTGCCAAACCTCCCAGCACCATGGGGAGACATCGCTTCCTGTTTGCCTGGAATTTTAAGACAGAATGCCTGTCTTCGGCCGCTAGGGATTTGATTCGGAATTTCACTTCCGAATAGGATTTGGCGCCTTGGAAAACATCATCCGAAGGCGAGGATTCATGTTCGAACCTCTTTAAGCCACAATTTTCTAAATGAGTACTTACGATCCTCTATGGATCATGCCTTTTATATTCGATATAGGCCAAATTTAATCCTTCTAAAGCTGCAGCCTCAGCCTTAGCATGTCTGAAATCGAGCAAGGAATATGAATTAAGCCGGATAGGGAAAGACGGCCATACCTTTTTTGCTGATGCTTTTAGTTCTTTGCTCACACCACCGATTACTGTCTGTCGAGCAATCTCACGACATGCCAATTTATCGGGGATAAATTGTGGGAGCGCTAGAGGGGGAACAGTAGCTCTGAATACTCTCAAATAAGAGAATTCTTCTTCCACGTACCAGTCTGCGATCTGGCTCAGATTCGCAGCAATGCCATCCGAGATGCGAGGTGGCAAAAGACCAAAAATGGTGACATGCAGGGGCACCATCACCCAATTAAAAATTTCATAAATAAACTCATTCGCATTATTTTCCCACAGTTTATCGTGGTACTCATGCACAGTTTTTTCTCCGGAGGGACTCCAAGCCCAATTCATCAAAGGAAAAGGCGTCAGGGAGCATATCGCGTCCATGATATACGCGGACATGTAGAATCTGGATGGCTTCCCGGCTTCCTTCTGCTCCTGGTACTCAGTGATTTTTTTGAACAAATTATCAGAGAGTATTTTTGCCCAATTGAATGAGGAACCTTCGGCTACCCGAAAAATGACGGGTACCCACTGGACGAAAAAATGATCGGTGTCCTCCGATCCGAAAAGCCGACAAGTCATCATGGCCACATACCTGTAGTTTGGTTCCAACGAAGAAATCGAATACACACCTTCGTTGTTCACCCTGAATGTGGAGGGACAAGATACCTAATCCTTTATCAAGCCTGGCATAGTCTTATCAAATTCTTTGCACTCCTTCTCTTTGAATTCTGCGAAGAATTCTTTGCCGAATGTGTATTCAGAGGTCGTTGGGAGCTTGTACATAGACTGGATATGCTCAGGCCTAAAAGTCCCAATCATGGCCTGTCTGTCATTCAGAATAGTTCTGGAAGGCAGGTCGACATGATCCAATGCCCATCGGATCATATCGTAGTATGGGAGCAACCGAGGTTTGGTTGCCACCAAGTGCATTTTTGACTGAACAATTGTCTTGTATCTAGTGTTCATGTCGTCCTTCACAATATCATAGTTATAGTCATCAGAATCTGAACAGTTCACTAATTCTGATTGCAGGATATATTTAATAGAAGACCAGGTAGATACTGAGCCGTCCGTCCGAGGCGAAGTATCCGAGACGTTGTCTAAACTCTGTGCAGCGACTTCGACATTTGCTTTATCTCCTCTTCTTGGCGCCATAGCTGAAGCTGGTGTTTTCGTTCTTCTGTAATAAACCTGCGTATACATATAGAGGCTAGTTCACTCGGAGAAATCTTGCTCTATATGCTTAATAAGAAATGTTTTCGTTTTAACAAATAAAACAAAGTCTCGTATATATTTTGAAAACCATGTACCTTGTCATCAGTCCGTCAAATCACGAATAAAGCCAGATTAATTGAAAAAATCCGATCTTATTTTCATCGTGGATTTACCCTAATTTCTCATTAATGTCATGAATATTGGGCGGCTTGACAGGCACTCAGGTTATGGAGAGTAAATGAATAAACACCTCGTGGAGTGTGCCAACCTTGAAGCACGGGACGTAATCTGTTTGATTTTAAAAGTTTCTAATCTTAATGACTTGTAGCTTTCCTTGCCTTTCGCCGTATCGCAAACTTCTTCTTCGTATTTTAACCCTTTAACTCACGATATTGCGACGCGGCGATGATTAAGGCCCGAATTAATTTGGGAAAAATCTTAGATTAGGTGCTTAATTTAAACTTGCGATATTCATGTCGCAAGTTCGTGAATCGGGGTTTTTGACATTTTAACTTCATGAAGAAAAATGCCGAGTCGCGATATGCTGAGAGTCAAAACCAACCAAGGTTACTTTTTTACCTTTATTTCTCGACCAAGGTTCTCAGAAGAGTTATCGCGTTCTCGACCTTCGGGGCTGTAAAAAACAAAAGCTTGGGTTGGCGCATGCCGAGGCGCGAAAAACCGATGATATCTAATCAAGGGTTAAAAGACTTTACCATAGTCAATTTCCTTGGGTGAACAATTTTAAACATTGAGTCTCGGTTTCGCGACTTGGGACTTGAGGAATCAAAAATCGAAGTATCCGACTTGCGATACCCGACTCGCGATATTTCAAAAATAAAAAAAAAGGGCAGACGTGTTGGCAAAAAATGAATCTTTTCTTTTGGAAGTTAAAAAGTATTTCCATCAAGACGACAAGATTTAAGAGTCTTATGATTTCGGAGAAAAATAAAAACAACTTTAAAACTTAAGTATCAAAGTCGAAAATTGCGCGAGGCGGAAAAACAAAGGCGGCTCCAACAGATGCAACAACTGCTTCTATAGCAAATGAATAGATAATAAAGTCTCTTTGGAAGCACGAACTGATGAGGACATGAGAGGTGGTGATTTCCCCTTTGATATTGTTGAACGCTTCCTGAGTATCTGTTGTCCACTCAAATCTCTGCTCCTTTTTCAGCAACAAATTGATAGGCTTTACGATCTTTGTGTAATCAGGAACAAATCTTCGAACAAAATTGATTTTCCTGAAGAATGAATGAACTCCCTTCTTGGATTTCAGGGGGTTGAGCTCATTTATTTATTTAACTCTTTCTGGATCTATGTAAATCCATTCCTTGCATACAATATGGCCCAACAACTTTCCTTGAGTCCAACAAACAAGCATTTCTTTGGCTTCAAAGAAATGTCGTATAATATACATCTTTCAAAAACTTTTCTTAAATGATGGATGTGATCCTCCCTTTTGTTTGAATGCACCATCAAGTCATCTTGATAATCTTCCATAAACTTTCCTATCAACTTGTTGAACGCATGATCCATCTCCCTTTGGAATGTGGATTCAACATTATTTAAACCGAAGGGCATTCTAGTATATGCATATGTCTCCCATGGTGTGATAAATGTTGTCTTTGATCTATCTTCCTCAGCCACCAAGACCTGATTATATCCAGAGAAACCATCCAACATGGACATGCAGGCCAATCCAGTAACTTGTTTTAGAAGAAAATCCATGTTTGGCAAAGGAAAATTATATTTTTTTCTTGCTTTGTTAAGATCTCTGAAGTCAATGCACATTCATATTTCCTTGGTCTTTTTCCTTACAATCACTAGATTTGAAAGCCAGTCTAAATGTCTGATGAGATAAATTATCCCTGCCTTCTTCAACTTTTCCAATTCGATTTTTACCATAGGTTTCAACTTGGGATTCATCATCCTTATTTCTTTCTTTATTGGTTTCAATTCTTCCCTCAAAGGAATGATATGTTGGAATATCATTTTATCAAAGGATTTAAAATCATTGTAGGTCCAAGCAAATAAATGAATATATTATTTGAATAAGGAAACATATTGATCAACTTCTTTGGTGGTGCAATCAACTCACAAATTGACATATTTCTGGGACTTGTCCATTCCAATATTGACTTTTCTTTTTTCTTGCACCTTTCGAACTAAAAATTCTTCAAGGAGATTCTTGGCATGATCATCTTTTGTAAAAAAAAAATCCGCTTATATACCGTCTTTTGGGATGGCAGACAACCTATCGTCTTCTTCATCATCATCGTTTAACAATTTTTTTTCCAATTGTTCATTGTTCTCAAATACTTGTAAGAACTCAATATTATCAGGCACATATGGTCGGAAAGCTCTTACTACCTAGAAATATGTTTGGCTTTGGGCATCGTATGGGTTTGATAATGAGGCCACTAAGTCTAGTGAATCGACTTTGTGATTCTTGTCCCTTGGAATGAAAGTAATGTTGAAAGAGTTGAAAGATTCCATCAATTCATTAACTCTTTTGAAATACATCTTAAGTCTTTCCTTTTTTATTTTGTACCTTTGGGTAACCGGATTGATGACCAACTCTGAATCTTCAGTCACAAAGAGATGTTCTATTTTCATTTTTCATGCGAGGATCATCCCCTGGATCAAAGATTTGTATTCTTCCTTGTTATTCGTGCATGTAAAACTCCAGTCTTACAGCATGGGGATGCATCATCTTATCTGGACTCATAAGAACAATTCCAACTTCGTTCCCAGATTTAGAACATGCACCATCGAATGAAATTCTCCAGTAGACTTCAAACAAACACTCTTGGCCTTCCAAGCCTTGAACTTACTCTAGGATTTCGATGTTCTCCATGTATAGGATAGCATAGTTTCCAATCTCGACATCTATGTAATCTTCCATTAATGCATTGTCCTTCTTCTTGAAGGAGAAGGGTTTTCTCAGTTCACGAGGTACTTTAATCATTTCTCCCTCCTTTCCTGGTAGCATCATACAACTTCCATCATTCATTATGTATCCACTGATCATGGACATCCAGTATCTTCCCGGCACAACCCCATATGTTGGAGGAAGGTCTACCACAATAAAATTGAAAATTGCGATGATATGGGGGGATATTGTAATCCAAGCATAAAAATCCTTGATTTCTCCATACGCTGGCACTTTTCTAGAATCAATTGCATATATTCTCTCATTGGTTTCATAATACTTAGTGCAACTCATGCCCAATGCCTCCATGACCGCAAGAGACATTATATTATTTGTCGCGCCAGTGTCAACTAAACAGTTATGTCATTCAACATCATGATTTTCAATTGAAATGTAGAAGGGCATAATTTTACCTCTCATCTTGGCAGTTGACGATATATGGCTTTGTTTTGAGTGGTAACGATAGCTTCACTTCTTTCTTATGGATCATCCAACAACTTCAATATGTTTTGTCTCTACTGAGAAATATTTACCACTTCTGTAAAAGGCAAAGTTATCCTTAATTTACTTAAGTCCTCCATGACATTATACGTCATTTGAGTGGAGCTCGATGCCATGTGTTGCCTTTTCATTCCAACTGTCACTTTCTCATTCGACATTTTTTCATTTTTTTTTCCTTTTCTTTCTATTTTTCTGTTTCCTTGTCAGAGTTGCCTTTATTATTTGGTCTATTTACAAACCCTCCTGTCTAGGTGGTGTTTTCTTGCGAGTTAGGATCGTTGTCATCCTCTCCAAATATATACATGGACGCTTCACATCCATCCATATGCACTATCTTAGAGCTTTCATCAGGTAAGTAATAACTTTCTTGCTCGAATATTTTCTCATCATATACATCATCCAGAACAACCGCATTTAGAGTGGGTTGTCTGGGAACCCTTGGTCTCTATGGGTCATCACTATTCTCAAACTTGAATCTATTTTTAGGGGGAGGGTTCCTCCTTTTCTTGGGAATCAAAATTTTTGGGTTTAGCATGTAATTATATCCCCTTCTCAGTCTGGTCATCTCGTTTTGCATCTGTTTGATGGTTCTATTCATCTATGCAATTTCAATTCTTTGTTTTGTTTCCTACGTTGCAACATGATCAACCTTTACGTTAGGTATGGTTCCCTTAAAAAATCCTCTTCCTTATGTTTGATTCTGATCCACTCCGGGTTTGAATTATTAGTTCTTTCTTGAGTTGTAATCTCTTTGATTATCAATATTCAATCCCCCCATATTCATTTGTACTCTTCCCAGTATAATGTTGGGGTTGACACCCGTCTCAATCATAATTTTTTTCCATCTGAGTGGATTTAGTCATTGCCTCCTCCAAAGTATCCATTTGGGATGTTCTAATGGCATATTTTACATTTGTGGGCATTGCATTCTTATAACAACCGAGAATGACCAGGTCATTTGGTATTTTATCTTATGGAATTCTACTCAAGGTCTTATTGAGCCTGATGTTAAAATCTCTTATCCTTTCGTTCTTCCTCAACCCAATCTGGGTGAATTATATGAGGAGGGTATGGTAGGAAATTGGAGGGGAAAACATAGTTAGTAACATAGCTTCAAGGTTGTTAAATGAGCAAATGTATCTACTAGGCAACGTTGTATACCATTCATAAGCTCTTTCTGATAAGCTTTGCAGAAACAACTTCACCATGACGTCGTCATATTCAACTCAATGAAAGTCCCAAATTTCAAGAAATAAGTACAGATGCCTCTTTGCATCGATTGTACTGTCTCCAGAAAATTCCTTTAAGGTGCCCTTAGGGAGAAAAAGGAGCTCATGTTGTTAACCTATAAGATTAAGAGGCGAATCTCTTACCCTTCTTCTATTTCCAAACCCTAGGATTCCTTGGTTTCTTGCAGCATCTCTTTCTCCTCCTTGTCTCTCCTCATGATACTCGTATCGGGGTTGTTTTTCACTCGCTGGAATGTCTAAGGAGACTTCAGGGATACACTTTTCACTTCTAATGACAGAGAGTTGCTTACTTTTATTTATGGTAATGGGTCCCATGTATTCGTCCAGCTTCAATCTTGACATTGTTCTTGTGTTTCTCTAGATAGCCTTTGATTTCTTCGATCTTGTCATTTTTCTCTCCTCTGTCGTTGAAGGATTTATCTCTCTTCTTATTGGAATAAGATCTGCTAGAAACTTTCTAACTCTTCTCATGTTTGGGTTGTTGTTATTACCATATTATACAATTGGTGTAAAATGCTTCGTTGATTATTCAATCCAATTTCTAAATGTGGTTGATTACCCTGGGGTAAAGTCATATATTATTTCACAACAATGGGCCACGCTCTGAATTTTAAATTCATTCCCCAATATGGTTGCCAAAAATGTTGACGCTTGAATCCGTCAAGACCGAAACAACAACCTCATGTGGACATTAGTCTCCCTTCATTTTTATAGAGGTGGTACTCCTATGTTTGATATTTTCAGAATGTGGTACTTTTATAGAAGTCCATCGTGGTAATCAAAGAAAAGTAGAAATATATAAACAAAGACAAAAAATGTTTATTTTATTTTATTTTTAAATAAATTTCTTGAGAGTGGACCAGGAACCACACACATTCACACATTTAAAGAAAATAAACAGAATTTCCTCACATCCATCATAGTAGGGATAAATATTTCTGATCACCTAAAAAGGAAAAAGAAAATGATCTGCATGCATAAGAGATATTTGACAGAGTGATACATGGGCAGCTAAAATAAATATAATGATAGATCAACCTCAAATACTTTATATTCAAAAAACTGGGTTACAAAGTACAATCGAGATTGTTCCAAAAATAGCTATCTTGGAATTTCTAAAAAATATATAGTTCATCACACATTCTATGAAATTTAAATGCATTTGTCATAATGACTGGGATTGGGGCTCCTGTGGACCATAAATAAAATATATATAAGAATGAATTTTGTAGAAAGAAGAAAGTGGGAGGCAAAGGACAACAAGACCTAGTAAGAATAAAAAGGAAATTATCAGTCCTCGATTAAACCTTTATATTTAAAGAGGTGGAGTAATTGAATGAAGAAGTTTATAAAGAAAGAATGATGTGATCAATATGAACTTACTATGATGGTATATCCTCCTTTTTCACTTGCTCACTAATGTCCTTTTATGGATTTCATTGATGGTTAGAGGAACTGTCTCAACTGCCTTTTTTCCCTTCATTGGTAAGTTTGTCGAGAACCCTTTTAAACCACTCCTCAATGTAGCTTCTCATTGGTGCCACGTCTTTTTTTGTTTGTTTGTTTGTTAGTTTGTATGTGACCTGTGGGAGTAACCTGTGGCTAAGAAACCGTGACTCAAGGACATCTAAGCCATCAAAATCACCCGGGGATCGCACCTGGCCTGAGCCACACCAACCCTTAACATGGCTGGATTTTGTGTCCCCACAAGTTTTGAACCGATGACTTAACATCACAGAGTGGCTTAACAACACACTCCATCACCAATTGTCCTACACCTTGGGGACCTCATTGGTGCCATGTTGATTTCATGCTGAATTTTTATATTGAATATCTTGCCTTCCAAGTCCCTTAGATCAATAGAAAAATTCCTCAAAGCTTCTTCAATATCTTGATTTTTCATTCAATAGTCGACTAGCCAGTTTTCCATGTCATCTTCACTATACTCAATAATGCCATATAATTTTTCAAATGATAACCCTTAAATATATCAAATTGTTCGTCAAATTCTTGCTTGGTTAGGAACAATGAGTTGAGAATTAATTTGGGTCCTAGACCTCATTGGCACTCTCGGCTAGGTCTATCTCAGTCAGCTTTTGAATAATTCTTCTCTCCTAGTTATGGCTTGGTTGCATGCTTGGAAAATAATATTCAAGTTCTTAACTTTCTCCTTCCAACATGTGTTTAGTTGTTTTATCCAGTTCAGAGAAGAGATATCCTCCTCTCTTTTTCTCAACTCTGACATATTGGTAACTTTAAAATCGAAGGGTAGGACTGTGTTGAGGAAAAAACCTTCTTCATTTTTCAAATATGTCTGTAAATATTCATGGAAGGCATGTTCCCTCGTTCTAAAAGAGACGATGCTCTTTGACATCTCCCAAGCCTCTGTAATTAATTCCATTCTTTTCTTAATGTTTGTCTCCACATATCCTCTGGTTGATGTGAGCAGGCTTCCAGATCCTTTTAGTTTTTTTGCATGTGTGGTAGGCCCAATTATTGCTAAAGGACTAGCAAGTACTGGAAGAGGCATTAAAGCTTCCTCCAATTCTTTGATTCTTTCCTTTAACTTGACATTTTCTGCTTCAAGGCCTCCAATAGAATTATCTAGAGCATCTCCAGTTGCTTGGTGAATTTGGGAAATTTGGGAAGGTTGCATGTTCCATAGCCTGATCTCTGAATGAGATTTCCCCTTTTTATTCTTTACATCTTTTTTCTCAATAATTAAATTTTTGGACTCACTGTCAAAAATAATGCTCTGAAATACAAAAGACTCTTCTTCATTGAAGGTATCTCTCTCAATTGTTTCCATCAGAGGATTCTAGTGAGCCCTTTCCTCAGGATGATCAACGTTGGGAAACACTTTTTCAGTGTCAATCTCAAGTTCCATATCCTTGGGGGAGAGGTCACGGATATTGCTCTCAGCTCGAGGTCCCTCCTCTTCTTGCACAATTTGTTTTCTTTTCTTCCTCAAGGGAAGATTGTGGGAGATTTCAATTTTTCCGGAAGGAGGGTTCTTATCTCCTCCTCCGCCTGAAGAAATATGGGTTACTTTCTTAATTTGGTGGGTCGTTGGAGCACTGCTTTGAGATGTTGTACTTTTTGGAGTGACAGTTGGGGATTGGGCACTCTTCTCACCCAAACCTTTTACTTTATGTTTGTACAACTCATTTGTGTTGAGTATTGTTACCAGGTCACCATTTTCATGAGTGGAGCTACGTGAGACATTATCTCCTTCTTCATTCAGAATAACATTAATAAAGGAATTGTTGAAACCAACTGCCAATAGATTTTCTACAAAAATTCCTCTAGGGTCGAACCCTTTTACTCTTTCATCTTATCTTAGATTCAGAATGTGGTAATGGCCTGCAAATCCATCAATCTTGTTCATATTTTTGAATATGAAGTCCCCAACTTTCCAGGGCAGAGGTATGAATTGTTTTTTTCTCTTTTCATGGAGAAAATGCAACTAGTAGTTCTACTTCCTTGCTATTTCAGTAGCAAACATTTTGTCAGATATGTGGCACGGAAGGAAGGAAGGATTTTCCTTGGAACCAAAAATCCTTATAACATTATAATTCTCCATTTTTTCCAATGTCCCATTCCTATCCAAGAACTTACTCGCCTGGTCAAACATCCGAGGAGTGTCCTTTCCAAACAACAAACCTTTAAAAACTGAGACAAAATCATTAAAAACTTCATAAAAATGTTGGGAGGCCTTGTGCCTCTATAATGTTTGATACCATAACGTTACTGGGTCGAATTCGCAGTTTACCTTCTTACACACAAATAATATCGAGAACTGACAACAATGTACTATTGAGAAAACCAAATAAGATGACATAAAGAATTTCTTCTCCTTCTTGTATTGAGACAGTTGGGAAGATATTTCAATGGAAATCAACTTATCCCAATTGAAGATGGCCTGTTCTCTGACCGTAAAATATAGAATCTAAAGAATCATCCGGGAGATGTTGGCTATAGTTTATTATCTTGTTATCCTCATAAAAAGCCAAGTGTTGGCACAGGGGCAGACCCAAGGTTCAACGCTTCAACAACGCACCAACAAAACCCTAACTATCGGCCCTTTAGGCAACACCTGTGAAGCATATGAAGTCTCACCCGAGGTAGAGGAAGGGGGGTTGTAGGACTCAGGTGTCTACAACCTAGCTGGGACACAGATATGTGATTACAACACTTAACATAGCACTTAGACAACAATATGCATTAGGTTATGATTCTTATTCACATCGTAGATTAACCCTTATTATAGATCATCGCAATAACAATCAATATCTAACCATTAAAACCTCTTAGCACATAGCATGAGCTCATATCTAACATTCAACATCTATAAAGCACTAATCATCCATAGATCTATCTATCATACATTAAGATCAGTGCATTAAGAAGATAAATACATAAATAACATGAACAACATTGCACAAAGCACATCAACACAGGATATACGTGGTTCACCCCAATGTGGGGCTACATCCACCAACTCTTCTTCTTCTTTATTAGTCTTCAAGCTTCTTACATTCCTCTTCTCCTGTGCACAAAGCCACAGAGCCAACTCCACAAAGGATAGGAGATCTGCGCGCACCTCGCTAGATCCTCTTTCCCCAAATTAGGTTAAGGTACAAATCTTTACACAGTCTATGCACAAAGCCTCTTACAATCACTTTCACTTAGTTTTGCAAATCTTAACATACTCTTTGCATGAAGCCAACTAGTCATGCACTAAGCTAATGGCCTCCCTAGTTACATTGCTTAGATACTTATTTATATATTTACAAAGAGGCCTAAGCATGGGTAAACCCATGGGCTGACATCCCATACCCGTTACATAAACCCTAAAAGCCCAAAAATCCAGCAAAATGAGCGAGATTCTGCAATCTCCGCTTTTCTTGGGCACTCCATATTTGACCAGCCTATGGAAGTCCCAAAAATGGTCAAACACGACCAAATTTTCCACAAAACTTGGTGGAGAGCCAACAGGCCCCCAACACTCACCTGTGACTCGTCCTGAGTCACTCTGATATAGGCAACACTGCATCGAAGGCCTCAAGCTGCCTCGACTTACTGTTTCACCAGAGCCTCCTGCTCGACAAACTCCTGAATTACTTTCTCGATGATAGGCCCTTCCATGCATTGTTCCACTATCGTAAATACTTGTTTCAACTATCAGCCTTGTCCTTCAATCTCTTCAAAAAGTGTGTAGGCTACGTCCTGCACCGGATGGATCCTATGTGTCACTTCCATCAATTTTCTCTGGATGGCAGTAACATGCTGCTAGACTACACGTTGCTCCTATGACCTTTTCATATTCTCAACTGTAGTAAGCAGCGTCATCTGTGCTTGCATGGTGGATGCCTGCTGCTTCACCTCCTAGATATGTGCTTCCAATTTCCTCAGCTCTGGCTGCAATACACTCATAGGTCTGCACACTTCGATAACTTAATTGCTTACATTTTGAGGCCAACGCCTTGATTCTTTCTACTGTGCTCTTGGAATCTTGTTCCCTCTGATCATGCACTTCTTGCAGAGTTCTAGGTACTTCTTTTATTTCAATATCCATTACTCTTGCTTGACGCTGCTAAATGGGCTCAGCGAACTTCCCCACTTGCACCTCAGTTGACTCTAATTCCTCCTGTGCTAAGCCCGACACAAAGCAAAGTTCTCTAATCACTACCTCTTTGACTACATTATGCTCTGCAAGCAGCTTGTATTTTTCTTCCTGCATATTTTCTTTTCCTTCCTTGAACATTGCTCTAACTTCGTCTTTCTTCTGCTGTGCAACTCGAAGTTTCTCTAAGGCCTCCTCATTTTCTTGCTTCATGGATTTTGTATCCTGTTCCTTTTATTCATGGGATCAATGAAGGTGAGCCTCTACCACATCTTCTAACCTTCAGAGTTGGGTGGGCTCATCCCCCAATTCTACACTTTCTGATGAAGAAGGCGTAGTAGGCACTGCACGACTCGAGTGGAGATAGTTGTATGTCTCTAAGATTCTTCTCTATTATGTCATACATTGACTCCTTATTTTCTCCATGTCTTTGCAAGATGTCTTCTGAAGTGTATTCTATGGATTCAATGATGATATAAACATCATCCACTTTGAGTACATTATTCGACTGAGGCTTATTGGTGTGGGCATTCTTTCTTGCTGAAGGTTTCTCCAAGGAAGCCTTCCTCTTCTGTGATGCTTCTTCTGTGGTGAGGGGATTCTTCGGCAATGTATCTTCATATTTGTCTTTCTTGCCTCCTTCTGCCCCTCCTTCCTCTTGGTTCACTTCGTCTTCTCCTCCTCCCTTAGGTGAATCAAGCCTACTTTCCTTCGATGCATTGTCCTTCTCATCATTGTCTATGTTCTGTACTTCCTCCTTTTTCTTCTTTTTCCTTGCATTGTTATGTCCATCATACTCAATCTGGGTGACCAAAGGACTTTTGATGATGTCGGGGTCGGAGAGTTCTACATCTTTGACCAATACAAGGAATTTTGCTGGCCATTACTTAGTGATATCTTCCATGTCTTCATCAGTCAATTTATAATAAGACTGCAACTCCTCCTTGCTTTCATCCCTACGCACAGTGATGTAGATTAAGTGTCGATCTGCGTGGAACTTCGCTAGTGGCCTGTATTGATGCAAAGTATTCGAGGTCATCCATGGAAATGCTTCAATGGAGTGTGTCAGTTGTATGTAGTAGGTATGGAAGACAACATTCGACTACCACTGCTTCACCATATCGTTCGTATACCACAAGGTGGTGAACCTCACAGCCAATGGTTATGATGGATCAACTTTTGGGAAGGCTTCTCCTTCCAGCATTTTCCAGGCGACAAATGAAATTAAAATCAACAACCAATTGAAGTGAAATTCATAGCCTTTGTCCTGCACTTCGCGATAGTCCTTCTCCAACTCATTGATGAGGTAGCTCACCCAATTCATATGCATTCCTTTGACACACTTCCCTACGAGGTCGACTACGAACTCTGTGACTTGTGTCGACTAGTTCTTTCTGACAAGCTTGCCAGTGATCAGCTAAAAATCTAAGCGCACTGCGCCATTCTAGATGGAGGCTACCTTGTAGCCTCGCTTTCCCTTCTCTACATTGCCATAGGTTGCCTTTATAAATTGTGCTAGGGAGCGATCTACAACCTTTCCTGGGTAGAAATGTTGAGGGTCTGACCCATGCATGCTCAATCCAGTGATGAGGTGGATCAACACCGGATCTACAGTGATGCACCTATCCAGCCACAGATACCCTCCATGGTATCACACCAGGAAGAGTTTAACACAAGTGTTAACCTCCTAATGTCGACCAAAGTGGGGGATCTTCATCACATTCAAGATCATAGATCTTCTGATCTCCTTAATCCATGTCTGGGGAACTATCTTGGTCTTCTTCCCAGTCATCTTCGTCAGGTACCTATGTGACATGAGCATCGCATAGTTATTCCGATCTCTGAGGTTGAGGTCGTTGATCTTGAGAGTTGGGATCAATCCCAACTAAGGTCCGACTGTGCGTATCCCCTTCGGCAGGTACGCAGTGATCAACATGTACTCGAAATCACTCGGGATGTTGTCACGGCTAATTGCACCAGCTAGAGGCAGGATGTACTCTGGAAAGACTGATGAGATCTGCTTCGCATTAGCCAGATCATCACAGTTCATTCTTCTTTTCTTAGTCGTGGTTCGACTAGACTGATGTGTAGTTGAGGGGGATGCTTGCAATCCTCCATTCGATGATGCCTGTATTCCTACAGACATGACCTTCTCAGCCATGAGGTCGATCAAAATCTCTTCCACAGACTTCTCTAGTGCACTATGCTCACCCGACATTCAGACTTGTAATCAAGGAGATTGGGTAGGTGACAAACAGACAAGGTAATCAATTCTCTATTTCTAGATGACACAACACGGTATGCAATCAATTCTCTATTAGCTCAGATATCTTGGTTTGCAAAAAGTGGTCCCGACGCAGCGTCCGATGGGTTAAATAAGAAATGTCGTAACAGATTCCTCCAACGGCAGGAATGCCTCAATCAATACGAATCCATATGTTATGGCACAATCTCAACGGTCCAATGGCAATCTTTCTGGAAATAAATGTGTTTCTAGCTGTTCTAGAGCGTCATTCTAATGGTTGGGACGCCTCCAACAGTCATATAGATTTGTTGTGGCAAAGTTCCATTCTGCATTGTTTTGCTATTTTGGAAAGGTTCAAGTTATGCAAGCTCTTTTGTGAAGTATTCTCTGGAACTTCCTGAAGTTTTTCTAACTTTTCTTTCTTCTTACTAGGCTTTCTTTCCTTCTTTCCTGTGATATGAGTCTCTGGATTCCTCTTTCCATTCTTATTCTTATCTTCTCTTAGTGTAGAAACTTCACACTGCTGAGGGTCTTTCAAAGGGTTCGAAGGTAATACCTCTTCTCTTACTATTTCCAGGGTGGATGAACTTATTTCCTGCATGGACATGTTCTTTAAACCTTCTTGTATTCTTTCAACTTCAACAGCTAATTCTTAGGCCCTCTGTTGCTTCGACTTATTCTCTTGTTCTTCTATTAGTCCCTTTATTTTTCTGGCTATGAAGTCCCTTAATTCTTTCTTTTTCTGTTCTGAGGCTTCCCCCTCTGCTTTCCTTCGGTTCTAATCCTTCTCAATCCAGGTATTTCCTAACAAAAGTGCAAAGGGGGCATTGTTCTCAACAAACTTATTGACTTCAAATTCTTCTTCAGTCGATGTTTCATGAGAAATCATAGGTACATTAGTAATTCTTCCACATAGGGTTATCATCTTTCCTTTAAACAATCATATCTGTCCCAATGAAGGAACCATAGCAAGTTTTCCCAAAATTTCCCAAGTGCTTTCTGGCATAATATTCACGTGTGTTTCCTCATCCAAGACACAGTCTATGTTTAAGTGTCCTATTCTTGTTTCTGTGCACTACTTCTCTTTTAAGATCTCTGGTAAATTGATGTCTATGTGATCATTCAATGTTTCTTTCATCTATAATAACATAGTCTCTTATTCTTTGTGGTTCTTTAACTTATCCTTAGTTTCTTGACCTTCTTCATAGTTTTCTTGTCTCATGTTCATCTTTTCAACTTTAGCAATCATCCTAGGGAAATCCTCAACCTCATGACCAATAGGTTTACAACAAAGACAAATAGGACCTATACCAGGCCACTCCTTAGCAATATGTCTCGGTCTTCTGCAATTATAACATAGTGTCAATCCTCTCTTTCTTTTAAATGATCCCCAACCTTTCTTGTACTACACACTAGGATCACAGTGATGGACCTGAAATCTACAAAAAATCTTTCTAGGTTCCTCTATCCACTTTTTAGTCCAAAAATTATTTCTATGCATAGGAATAACATATCTTTCACTATCTCTATCAAATTTATTCAGATCAAATCTTTCTTCTAGTTGTGCCCTAGTTTTTAGACTAGGAAAAAATCTATCAAACATACTTAGATTCATACTTACGAAGAAAAAACTTCCACTTATCTTACCTTTACCAGGGAACAAAGATTTAATATCTTACCTCTTTCCTTCAGATCAGGCTTCTTTCTTAGCACAGAGCTTTGCAAGTCAAGTACAATACTACACACTATAGCAACAAATCTATGCACAAAGATGTCTCTTTTCTTCAGTTCCCAACAATCACAGTTTCAAGTCCTGACAACAGAACCATTTGTTGACAAAGGGGCAGACCTAGGTTTCAACACTTCAACAATGCACCAACAAAACCCTAACTACCAGCCCTTTCAGAAACACATGCAAAGTAGATGAAGTCTCACCTGAGGTAGAGGCAGGGGGGGTTGTAGGATTCAGGTGTCTACAACCTAGCTGGGACACAAATCTGTGATTACAACACTTAACAGAACACTTAGCCAACAATATGCATTAGGTTATGATTCTTATTCACATCGCAGATTAACCCTTATTACAGATCAGCACAATAACAATACATATCTAACCCTTAAAACCTCTTAGTACATAGCATGAGCTCAATTCTAACATTCATCATACATAAAGCACTAAGCATCCATAGATCTATATATCATACATCGAGATCAGTGCACTAAGCAGATAAATACATAAATAACTTGAACAACATTGCACAAAGCACATCAATATAGGATATGCGTGGTTCACCCCAGTGTGGGGTTACGTCCACCAACTCTTCTTCTTCTTTATTAGTCTTCAAGCTTCTTACATTCCTCTTCTCCTATGGACAAAGACACAGAGCCAACTCCACAAAGGACAGGAGATCTGCACGCACCTCGCTAGATCCTCTTTCCCTAAATTAGTTCAAGGTACAAATCCTTACACTGTCTATGCACAGAGCCTCTTACAATCACTTGCACTTAGCTCTACAAGTATTACCATACTCTTTGCACGAAGCCAACTAGTCATTCACTAAGCTAATGACCTCCCTACTTACATTGCCTAGCTACTTATTTATACATTTACAAAGAGGCCTAAGCATGGGTAAACCCATGGGATGACATCCCATACCTGTTACATAAACCCAAAAATCGTACAAAATGAGATAGATCTCGCGATCTCCGCTTTTCCTGGGCACTCCATCTTCGACCAGCCTATCGAAGTCCCAAAAATGGTTAAACATGACCAACGTTTCCACTAAAATTGGTCGAGGGCCAACACCAACAAATTTCTCAGAAAGGATTTTTAAATGAGCTAACCTTCAATCTCATGATGTCCTCGGGGATGGCCACTGGGTTCTCCAGGAATTTAGGTAAGAGGTATAATCCATTGTCATGATTCTTAAAGAATTCTCTGCAATCTTCGCCCTTGAAGGTAAGCATTGGCTTGGGAAGTCTCAACATCTTATGAAATACATGAGGTGACAGAGAGATAGGGGAATGGTCCCACAACTGAATGGTATATTGGCTTGGAATATATCTCTCGGCACAATAGGTCACCAACTCCTTACAGTCAAAGAATTCTGAGACATAACCTGTGTGTGTAATTCCAGACATCCAGATTGCTTTCTTCTCGGCAGAAGGAGATGAGTAGTAGGAATATGCTCTAGACCACTGAAAACTCTGGTTCTCACATCCAAAAATATTCAATGTATCTCCACAGAAATGTTGTCGAGTTGTTGCCATAAGTTTACAAGAACATTCCTTTGCTCCAGAAAATGTTTAAAATGAATGCTTGAGAGGGATAATATAATCCTCCGTAAATCTCGGTTTAATGCGTTTTAATAGGAGATCTCCTTGAGCCCTTTGCTTATTAATGACAATATTTATGAACCTGCATCATGAGTTGTTAGAATTCAAATCATAGTAAATGTCAATTGGCAAGAGCGCGAGGGTGGCAGGGATGACGGAAGTGAAACATGATTTGAGACTTTTGTTAAACTAGGAACCCGCGACTGCAGAAGGTTCAAAATTGGCTAAGTATAGGATATCGCGGTGGTCAGACAAAATATTTGTAGGAGGAATGAGACTTGGAATTTTGGGGAGTCCAGGGGTCAAAATGTAGATCGTGAAACTTTTGGATGCAAAATGTATATCACGGAACATGGGGTATGAGAGTTTGACCCTGCCAACCCGGGAACCCGCAATCGTAAAATCAATTAAGTATGTAACAATATGATGATTGGTCGGACTTGTGATGTGAGGTTATGGATGGAGGTGAGGATCCGTAAGTCTGCCAAATCAGGAACCCGTCATTCTAAAAAAAATGACTAAGTATAGAACTAGAAGGGGAAAGTAGAAGGGACAAAATAAAAGGGAAAGAAACAGGTACGTATATAAGAGGGAAAAGAAAGGGAGAAAATAATTTGGGAAAATAGAAAAGGGGAGGGAAATTTTAGAAGTGGGAAATGACCTCAACATGAGTGTCCCTGTGATCTTCCTTGTAGAACTTCTTATCCCCTCTAATTGTTTCTGCCTATATTTTTTGACACATTTCTTGATCTGTCGTTTTGAAACTTGATCTCGTTTATGTGTGATTGTATCCAAGTCCGGACTTGTCATGATTAGGCCTTTGATTGGTGATAATGTCATCCAAAAAAATTTAGTTGTTCTACATATTTTTATTTTGAATATCCTTTATCAATGTGACAACCTCTGCTTCCAAATTTCTAATGATCCTGTCTCTTTCTTCTAATTGTTCTTTGGGTGCTTCTTCAATTGATTTATCTTCTTCTATTTAAACCTTCAATTCTGTGATCATCTGCTCTAGTTATTGAGTGTCTTCTTTCTTGTCTAGTTCTACTTGGAGCTTCTTGTTTTTCTTCTTTTCTCTTTTTATAACTTCTATAGCACTCAACAGTTCTTCTCGGTATCCAACTTATATCTCTTCATATTATTCTTCGGTGTCTTCTTTATCAAAATCTTCTATTGCCATGAATAGAACTCTTTCTATCTCACTTTCACTGACTTCATCTTCATCTGATGAGGAGATGTCTTCTTTGGTGCATAAACGTTTCTTGGAGACTTTTTTTTTTGTCTCTTTCCTTTATATGTTTGTTTGTGTTAAAATTAATGCAGCTGCAAGAGACATTCTCCAGGAGGATAGAAAAGACCCTAGTTTTGATCTAGGGCCCCCAGTACACTCATGGGGTTCTTGGTCTGGGACCAAAAAGTTAGATCCATGGGAAAAGACACTAGTTGGTTCCCCAGTGTATTGCTAGGGTTCGTGGTCAAGGACCAAGCAATCTGATGGTATAAGTCCCTAGATGTGCTCTTGGGTCCCTAGATGTGTTCTAGAGAATCCTTGCTCAAATATTGGATTGATCCTTGGTTGTGTACCTTGGTGGATAAGACCCTAGTTGTGATCTAGGGCCCCTAGATGTGTTCTGGGGTATCCTGGTATAGGACCCGGAAGTTTCTTAGTTAAGTACCAAGCCAAGATGATATGTGACCTTCTTATCTCCCGGGATGGTCCATGTGACCTAGGAGCAGTTAAGAAGAAGGGCATGATCACATCATTGACCCTCCTCATATGATGGGATGATAAAATCTTATAAGTTATATCATAAGATGAATGTGGTCAAATTTTTCATTAAAGAAGAACTTACCCTAAAATTTCTTCTTGGCATTTTTCCTAATGATCATGGTGAGATCTACCCTGAGGGTTTGATCAATGATCCATTAAGATTTTTCTGAGCATACATCAAGGAAGGTAACAACATCATATCATGTAATTTTGTTCCTTATTTCAGCTAAGGTAATGCTTAATTAAATGTTATGTTAGTTACTATTTCATGCTATTAAATTATGCATCATAAATTTTAATGTCTTGCTGATTGTAAAATACAGTAGCTAATGTTTGGAAATTAAAAAGAAAATATTTATGTTTTAGCTAGATACTATTTTTTTCCCTTAAATTCTAACAGTTTTCTATTTGAATCATCTTCATCATTTCTTTTCTTTTTCTTATGAGTACATTTGTTAGAAAAATGACCAATACCATCACAATTAAAACTGATCAAAATCTGGACCAGGGGGCAAAAATTTGCTCAATTTTCAAAGTGCTCAAATTGTGACGAAAACAGTGCCATTGTGTCTGTCTCATCTTCCTGATTCCAGTGGTATATTTACTTTCTCAAACGGAGTCCGTATGGAGAAGATATCGCGATCTGTTCGCCGAGCCAAACAGGCAAAATTTTATGCTGACTGTACCTGTCCGTATAGTCCGTACAGGACACGTGGCAGGACCGTACAACATACGTGGCATGTCCGTATAGGACATGTGGCGGCTCCAGGTGATGCCACATGTCATGTGGTTTTGGACTTTTTGGCATACAGTTTGACCAATTCGGAAGTGACACGTGTCACCACTGGATGGGTGACACATGGCACAGGATGACGTCAGCATCCTACGTGTCGGCTGACGTGGCAGGATGACGCAGCATGTGACTGGACTGTACGGCGATGACGTGGCATGTTTTCATTGGTTGATGTTGATGAATTGGATTGCGACACGTGTCATTTATGTGGCGAATGGTATGAGGGCACGTGGCCCAATCCATGGGCGCGACGTGTCCCTCGTTTATTGGTTGTTTGGTTTGTGTGTTGGTTAAAAAATTGTGGAGCCGACCGGATTCGAACCGGTGACCTTCCCCCATGCAAAGGCTTCGTAACTTTCGGCTAACCATTATGCCGCCACTTGGTTCTTATTTTATATGTCTACGCATAAGTATTTAAAGTGGTGTGTGGTACTAAATGGAAAAGGGGGCGGGTCGGGGCTTAGCCCCGACCCATGGTCTTATTATGTTATATGTGACCAACCACCCAAAGGGCGCGGGCGTATGGTGCGCGCGGGGTTTAAAACTATGGTTTTATACCATAATATATTGCTATATATATTGTATCATTGACCACCGGTTAATGTTTGCGCGCGGTTATATAACCGTCTATTTTAATATGGCACGGGTTTATAACCCATAGTTACACCATTTGTATGCGCGCGGTTGGCACGGGGTTTTGTTATGAAAACTCGTGGTTTATTCTATGTGTGGGTGTGTTTGGTTATGCGCGCAGTTTCAACAGTGGGCACAGTTGTAAAACCGTTTGGCCCTTTTTGTTTTAGCCCGAGGTCACATGGACCACATGCCCGAGAGCTAGGCGGTTGGTGGCTGGAGGCGCCCTAACCGTCCTACAGTTTGCACGGTTATTCGGTTGTGCGTGGTGCTGGGTTTAAACGCACGTTTTGGAGCGTGTTCTAGGTTCATGCACACAGAGGTGCGTTTTGTAGAGCCAGTTCCAGCAAAGCTTGAAGGAGAAAAATGGAGGAGGCCTAACTTCTTCACCATTTGGCCGATTGAGGTGCCGTAAAAGCCCAGCCAGGGGTTTTTGGACGTGATGGATCCATTGGTTCCATTTTCATAGCCATTTGAAGACTTCTTCAGCAAGTTTTTCACCATTGAAGTTCCAGGAAGCTCCAGGGAGCTTGAAGCCCTATTTGATGGAGGACATGGTTTGGTCAGCCTATGTTTGTTTTCTGTGAATGAATAATCATTTTTGGCTAATTGATATGCTTTGAACACATTGGGACAGGTTTCAGAGGCTTTTGAGGACTTTTACAGGTGTTTTTGCCAAATATAAGCTCAGGGAAGCTTATGGCCACATGTAGAAGAGGTCATGCCCGGATGAGCCATGATCCGTTTTCAGAGTTCTATTAGTCATTTTTGGGGTTTTTATGTGTTCTGATCTCAATGGTACAGTTTTTTTTTCCATTGGAGTTGAGAAGAAGTTGTAAAATAACTTTTGACTAATTAATTCCAGAGAGCCAAGTCCATTATGGAGGCTCAAGGAGATGTAGCCCGTAGGGGGGTGAACTCCTTTATCATCTTGTTCTTGTTGTGAGTTTGATGGTTTATTTGCTGCAAGTTGTGTTGTTGTGTATATGTTTAAAGTACATATTTAACCATCTAAAGGAACAATTTCTCACACATAAACATTTACAAGAAGATGCATAAGTTTAACACATAAGTTTTATCTTTCATATTCATACACATGAAGCAAGGTCCTGTTAAAGTTTATTTTAATGAAGTAGGGGTGCTTGCATAGCATAACAAGTCAGCCTTCTATTTTCAGATCAAAAACAAATCAATGGAATATTACCTTTATGTCTTTTGTTGGTTCCCTTTTTCAATCTTCTGACAAAGTTGGCCACTTCTTCATCATCTTCCGAGATGTCACTGTTGTTGCTATATTATTTTTATTTTTTCTTGCCTTTTTACTTTGACCTTTTGGATGCTTTGAATGTTTCTTCTTTTATACTTGGATTTTCCTGTTCAGTTCTCATTTCATAGGCTGTGAAGATTCCATGTATTTCATCCATGCTTATTAAGTCTAGATATGCTCTTTCTTCTAGTGTTGAGATCTTAGGATCAAATCTCATTAGAGGAGATCTCAGTACCTTTTGAACAATTACATATTATTCAATTTCTTCTCCCAATCCCATGATTCCATTCACTATTTCATCAACTTGTTATAAGTAAGCTGCAATATTCTCATCTTCCTTCATCTTTAGCTGTTTGAATTGACCTCTGTAAGTTTGAAGCTTTGTTGCTTTGAATTTTGAATCTCCTTCATAAATATTTTGAAGTTTGTCCCAAATCTCTTTAGCGGAGCTACAATGTTTAACTTTGGTATATATCAAATCACAAAGACCATTCAAAAGTGCATTTGTGCCTTTTGAATTATTCAGACTGAGTTTCTTTCTGTTGTCATTTGTTGACAGAACTGTTGGTTCTTTTTATCCATCTATAACTGATTTCCAAACTTCAAATCCATGTGCTTGTACATATGTTTTCATCCATTTGCTCCATAATGCATAATTCTTTCCATCAAACTATGATATTCCATTTTTATACATATTGTTTCTTTTCATGAACTACCTTTTAGTGGTTAAACTGATTTATGAAGGAACCTACTATGATACCAATTGTTGGATTACTGAGAGGGGGGTGAATCAGTAATAGAGATTTTCAATCCTTTTAACCACAATATGCAAGTGTTATTTATCTTTATGATCAATATAGTATTATCATCCAATAAGTGGAGAGTAAATAAACCATGAACAAATGAATAATCATACATATACACAGTACACCAATATTGTTTACATGGAAACCCAATGCGGGAGAAAACCACATAATTATTTTTTTTATTTGTCTTTAATAATTACATTCATTGGAAGCACCAACTTCCTTTGTTTTCCAACTGCAAATGGAAGGAGGCTTTGATCCCCTATTTTCAAGCTACAACCTGAGGGAAGCTCCAACTCCCCAATTCTTTGGATAAAACCATAAGGAGGATACAACCCCCTATGTTATCCAGATACATCCATAAGTTGGCCACAACCACCTATCCTTGCCCCATCCAACCTCCCTGAAATATAAGTGCCAAATGTAGAAATTGAATATGTCACTGTCACAACCTGTTCTATCAAATTTGTCACTGAGAAACCTGTCACTATATACTCATCAACCAATATGATCTAATCATATATACCTCAAACACTGTACCACAAGTCTGTACCCCAAACCATGTGCTAGAACCTCTGTTATACAACCTCTATCTGTACCAATAACTTTAGAAACATACCTCAACCAAAATCCCTCAAACATGAACCAATACTAAACTTTAGTAGATTTGCCTCAGATCAACTCTATAACAAGCCTTAAAATTACAAGAGGGAATCCAACAAATTTACAAGGAAAATCCTCAACCAAATTCATAAATTCAACACTACACATATGAAAACCATACCTTTTTCTTCTAGTAGCGTTCTGCTGCCGCGATTTTTCTGTCACACTTTGCCTGCCGTGATTTTTCTACCACACTTTTTCTGTCGCAGTTTTTCTGTCACAATTTTTTCTACCACACTTTTCCTATCGCGATTTTTTTGCCACAGTTTTTCTACCGTGATTTTTCTGCTGCACTTTTCTCTATCAATAATGCCTGCCCAAATAACCTTTCACAAAATAGATATTCAATGATATTCAATAGGTGTTAATGGGAGACCCTTTCTCTCTTATTTATACTCTCAAAGAAGCTTCCTTTAGAAGTATCAAATTTTGTCCACTTAACCACTTTTTTGACTTAGCCACTTTGTCCACTTAACTTAACCACTTTCCAAAAATAGTAAGTTCTCCACTCCTAGTTGAAACTAACTTTATTGTTTAATTAATTTCTTTTGCAACCACTTTGACTTATCCATAAATAGTAAACTCACCACTTCTTGTTCAAACCACTTTATTATTTAAATAATTTCTCTTTGCAACCACTTTGACTACTTTATTATTTAACTAATTTATCTTTACTCACAACTTCTTGTTGCAACTAACTTTTCTATAATTAGTCAATTCATAACTTCTTTTCCCTTAACTAACTTCTTGTTGCAACCACTTTATTATTTAATTTATTTCTTGGTCAACCACTTTGACTATTCAATCTTCTCATCACAACTACTTTACCATAATTACTAAACTCACAACTTCTTGTTGCAACTAATTTTTAATATTTTCTTAATGCAACAACCATACCCATGATTAACTCCTAGTTTCACCCACTTGACTAGTCAACTTCTTCTAGGAGCTTCTAGAATTAATTTGACTTCTTTGACCTTCTAGATAACTCATGAGGGTTCTCCACTTCACCAAGCCATAACTCTCTAACCATGAGGAGTTATGTGACGTTCTGCATATCACCGGAAATGGCATGACATGTACTATCCATATAGAATATCCATATGTGCAAATATATTAAAATTTGTACCATTATACATCAACCAAAATTAATTACCAGCTTAATCATATTGTTGGGGCTACTGGACTTTCTTCAAGGGTTGAAATCAATGACAACCAACCCAATTAGTAAACACTAGATTCATTTTCATTTTATGGGAGGTTGGAGCCAATCAATGGCCATGATTCAATTTCTGAGGTTTGCGAAGTTGAGAAAATCGACAGTCTTGATTCTTTTTTACCATTGGAAAGTTGGAGGAAATCGACGATTAGGAATTGCTTCTGGTGCTTGGAAAAGAGTTAAAATCGACAGTCGATACTCATCAGCAGAGTTGGGAAAAGGTTTATGGATCAATGACTGAGATCATTTTTTAATGATAGATCGACAGTCCAAACTAATCGGGGTTTTGGTCGAAAATTTCTAAGTGTTGGAGTTTTCCAAGGGAATTCACCAACAATTGATGGTCAGGTTGGTCGAATTGGTGAATTTTTTTAGTCAACAACGGAAATATCTGATGTTCGATGGTCGGGTCTCAATTGATTCACTAATTTTTTTTGTTCAAGTAAGAGAAAGAGTTAATCATCGATGTACGATGGTTGGGTGTCAGCCGATTCAATGAGGTGTTATGGGTTGACCATGAGAACCCCCGATGGTCGATGGTTGATGGTAAGGTTGATCGAATCGACAAGGTGTCGGTTCATCCAAGAGAAACTATCGATGGTAGTTGAAGAAAAGAGGGTGATGATGTTTCATGCTAGGTAAACATCCATGTGGCATGCCACATAAGCCAAATTTCCATTTTAGAATCTACATTTCATGCCACATCAATAGTCACCACGTCATCCAAAAAATGGTCAATGGTCGACGGTCGGGTCGACCGAATTGAAGAACTATTTTCGTCAGCCAACATGGATGGTTAATGATGGGTCAATGGCTGATGTTTGGGTTGGCTGAATTGGTGAAGATTTTCATTCACAAATGAAAATCATCGATGGTCGATTGTTGGGTCGGTCAGTTTCGTGATCTATTGCAGTCAATGATCGAGGAAAAGGGTCGATGACTAATGGTCGGGTCAATAGTTTGGAAAAGTGTCACTTGAGGGAAAAGGAATTAGATGACCACCAATAGAGCTCAGATCAAAGGATGAGATTTCACCCAATTTGAGATAGATGGATTAGACTTAAAGGCTATTATAGTAGTAAAACAATAATTTTTTCTATGAAAATTTCCAATTTTTTAAGGTCATAATGTTGCAGGGAATTTTTGAGGGCCTAAACAATGTTTTGAGGAGTTCTAATTTTTTAGACTATAAGCATCGTAGGAACCACAAAGATTCTCTACATCTTGAATAAGATAGCTTGAGGATATCCTTCCAACGAGCTAATTTATTCCCAAAATGGAGCTCGTATGAGAAAGTTACAAATGATATAGTTAAGACAAATTTTTAGCACTAGTTTATTTTTGGAGGGAATAAGTCCTTGCTCTGGGGTCTATTTGAGGAACAAGAGTAGTCCATCGAAAAATATTGAACCATAAAATACATATATGGATCCATATTTCGAATCTTTGTATGTAAAAATGTGCAATAAGAGAAAGAAGACACTTGTAACATGTAGGGCTAAAAATGTAAAACGGTAACAAACTTATGTGGGTCGTAACTAATAGTCGGAAGCCCGGTTAAGGGTGAAATTGTAACATATCATTTAGAAGGTAGTAATGGACATAATAAATTGATATTCTATCAAAATCCCAAAACAATTGGTGTATGGATGCATGATCATGAATAAAATTGCTAAGTCTGTAGAAAGAGAAAAGGGGCAAAGTTGTCATTTCCAGATTGCTACAGTGTTTTACTAGAGAATCAATTTGGAAATATGATAATTGATGTGAATTCAATGTTAGTAGTATTATTTATGTCACATACAAATTTTTTGTTTATTCCTAACAAAATTACCTCTATATGTGGCCAAATTCGGTCTTTGATATTATTTTTCACTTGGGAGAAGGTGCACGAAAGGGGTAAATTGGAAATATTAAATAGCCTATAACTTATTCTCAGTACTCAAAATTGAGAAAGAAAGTAGTCATTGGAAATATATTGGATAGAATAATCCATATATCCACTCAATTTATTTTTGAGCCATATGATTCTCAAGGAATTAGAAGAAAGGATTCTGGTGAACTTGAAGGACACCATTGAGTATAATGGAATTTCGAGAGTCCATAGATTTTGGCTCATAAATCATATTGAAGTATGATTATGGTCATTGGAAAGGTAATCCAAAGGAAAAAATGATATAAAGTCTAAGTTATCTAGGGGAGCATCGGGTTTCTCCATAAAGTTATGTGAAAAAGTGGAATTGGATTCCATGAACCATGTAACTACTCAATGCAAATATTTTTCCAAATAATGTCATAATTTGGAGGAACATTCCCATATTATAGAGATGAGTGTCATAGAAGATTGTTATATAAGTAAAAGTATAGATTATCATGATAGTTCATATCCATAAGCATAGAATCACATTTGAAGTGTAATATATTAACAAAATAAAAAGGGGTGAGCTTATTAATAAGGAATTGTTAATAAGCAAAGGAGCACTCTAGTAGAGAGTGTTATGTGAGGGGTTGCTAGAAAGAGAATAAGATTCCACAATTGATAATTGTGTGGTTTTTTTCTATATTAATCCTGAGCTCCATTGGACAATAAAGTGGGTCAAGATTGTGTAGTTGGTTGAAACATCAACGAGATACAAAGGGAAGTGTAGGGTTGTAGAGTAGGTGATGCAAGGTTGACTAAGGTCCAAGGAAGAGTAGGGAAATATTAGTATTCAGATACTATAGAGTCTTAATGGTTTTCAATGTAAATAATTATATTTTCTCACATAAAGAATGAAATCCAATAGGTGAGAAATGTCATTGCATGCACAAGGAGTTAAGAAGAACTCCATAGCCTTGAAGGTAGAAATATAGTGAAGGCTACAAAGCTTTATGCAAGAGAAGGAAAAAGAATATCATGAGATGAGATGTGACTCATGGGTGGATGAGTCATCTCTATGTGTAAGAATGGGAATGCAGGAAGAGGGAATTGTTAGATATGATCTAGCATTTTTTGTCTAAAAGTATCCAAAGCAAGAAGGTTGTCTCTATTATCAGAGTGTGCAACAAAAACAATGTATAGGTGCAAATGGAGGAGTGTAGCATTCCATTTGGAGAAGAGTGGTCTTGAATGGACAAGAAATGATTCATATTGAATCACTCAATGAAGTGAAGAGAGATATTTAAAATTGATCAAAGCCATGGATGGAAAAGAATATTAGAAATATAACATAAAAGAACATTTTAGAATGTTGAAATGAAAATGAATGAGATTTCTATTTCAAGACTGGTTTGGTCAAGAAAATGGGGAATGGTTAATTAGATTGTAGTGCTAATATTCAAAGAATTGTAGCCAAAATATGTTGGGACAAGTTTTCTCTGCATAAATAAATCAGTTTTGAGATGGGAGCACTAGTGGATCTAGTGGCTAGAAATGAAGAATGGCCAAGTGGGGCTTGGTTAGAAGGTTCAGAATAAAGGCCAGTGGTGCATAGTTGAGTAGAATGGAAGTGCGCAAGGCGACATGGTTCTACAATAAATCAAGGACAACCATCTACAACAACAACAAAAATAACTAATTAAAGTTGAAATAAATATGCATTGGAGTGCATGATAGAAATGATGCATGAAGCATACAATAAAGACAGAATGCATGGGCATGAAATAAGCATGAAATATAAAATGATGGGTGTATATTGATGTGCATTTGTGCATGTCTAAATTCTTTAACATTTTGGTGGCATGCTTGTAGACTGAGAGTATCATGCCAATATATATAGAGTAATGATGCTATGATATTTGAATAAAACTAATCATGGATTGTGTATCTATGAAAAATAATTATAGCATGGATAGAAATGATGATGATATTGTTGCTTATGGTAACCATCCATATGAAAACAAATGAAGATTGTGGGAATGCTAATCAGGGGGTTGGTGAAGGGAGTCTATGAGATTCTACCAAGTACTAGTTTATTAGGTAGCATCCAGTAAATTGATAACAACCATGCAAGTATGCTTTTGGGTTTCTTATGATGCATAAATGCTGAAGGGAATTGAGATAAGAATTCCCTCATCCGAATTTCAGTATTTGGATTGATGTAAAGGAATATGGTCTTGAGTATACACATGTTTTGTAATGATTAAATGAATTTATAAGAAAATTAATTTCATATTATGTTATTTGGGTTATGAGATCATAACCAAGTCAGGTCAGGATACATACTCATGTTGTAGCGATGAATGCCAATAGAAGAAGACATGTGTGAGGAAATGTTGAGATTGGACATGGAAAGGCTATAGCTACATCCAAGTTCATAATGGTTTCCCTTTTATGACCGATGTTTGTACTACAACCTCTTTTTTGACACTGAATAGAACTAAGAGATGATGTTCCTGGTGTTTTGTATGGGTTGAAGAGGAAGGTATACAAATAATCGGGGAAGTAGTTGGGGAAGAGTTTGGATGATGTATTAAGGCGTGGACCATACCTTCCAACTCACATGGTGGGATACATGACATGAACATATGGTATTTTGGAGCCAACACAAGAATGCATTGTGTAGATGTGGCCATGGGTATTGGCACATTGGTTTTATTTATTGGTAAAATTTGATTGCATTATGAAAATCTTTGTATGCTAGATAATGCATTTGCAAGGAATGGTGGTTTCATTCCATTTAATATGAACAATAGTTGGAAGTTATTGAATTTTAGAGTAATGTGATTATGAAATTACTTCATGGAATGAATGCAATTGTTGTAGTGAAATGATATCATGCATGTGTGCTAACAATCTTGTTCAACTACAAGAAAGTTGAGAAAATTGCAGGTATAATAGTTTGGGATATGACAATAGTTTAAGATCATAAGGAAGAGTGATATATACATCTACATGAGACAAACATAATGAGTAGAACTCTCATGTGTGGGAAATTCTTTTTCCCTGTATAAAACAATTTGAGAAATTAATAATTGAAAATGTTATAATATGGTAACAATCTGTTTGGATGAATTAAAGTAAGAAAAATTGTAGGAAAATTGGTCTTGGATATGGAAATGGTGTAATCCCATAAGGAAGAATGATACATGTTGTTGCAAGAGATAAACTTATTGAAAATAAATCTTGTTCTTGGGAAACTTGATTTCCTATATGAAACATATTGGAAAGTTAATAAATAAATTTCTATGATGATATCTCATGATGACTGTATATTTGTGATATAGATGAGATGATGGATATCAAATCTAGACATTGGGAAGGAGGCTACTACTACAACACTGAAACCCTATAATTTCCATAAGTTACAAAGTTCCAGTGAAAAATTTGGTAGTTATTTTGAGCTCCCCTTGCGTAAGAACACCCTGGAAAATGATGGATTGCCCAAGGAACTTTGTAGCAGTGAAGGGTGTGCCTGATCTTGGAGGATGAGGATGGAAAGGGGGAGGGAAATCAAGAATTCATATGACATGGTGGTTGGGATCATAAGGGTGTGTCAGAAAACAATAATGAGATAAATTATTATCATGAATGCTCGTGAAATAGAGAAACTCTCTCATATTTGGTGCTACTACCTACCCACATGCATTGCTCTTTGGTCTACATTCAGGTTGGAGTGCAAAGTTCAAAGTGAACACGATATTTCAGTCAGATTGAACACATTTCATTTAGGATCTTTATCATTCCTATGGTGAACTAGTAAGTCAGTTCGCCCATTGTTCCCGATCGATAGTGAGAGGGGAGAGAAACGAAGACCTCGTTGAAATGGGTCCAGAGTGGGATAATCCTCTTTTTCATTTTGGTGTATCAATCTACAACTCTTGAAGGAAAATACAGATAAGTGCATTGTTTTATCCCTCCCCCTGTATATGATTTGATTTGGCTCAAGATGGATAAAGAAATAACACATAAGAATGGATGGGCGTAACTACTTCCTTTATCCCTTGAATATCTAGGGTCTCCAAACAAATAAAGATGAGGTAGACTCCCTATGAATAAGTGATTGTAATCATTGTGTTAATTATGTCGAAATATGGGTTAATTGTTGTTCAATGAGTTTTAAGGTTTTTCTTATTCATTGTTTCTTTTTTTTCTTGAATTGTGTTTCTGCATCTGTGTTTAATGTGACTGAATGGTTTTGTGTGTCTTCTTCACCATCGCTACATGTTCTTAAGTTGATTGCATTATGTTTTAATTGTTATGGGAATTTACATGAGATTGTATGTCATGTGTGTATTTTATTTTCACCATATTTGTGTTAAGATGTTGTGCATTAGGAACAATTGAAACTATTTGAAAGTTGGAGATTTAATTACAAAAGTTGGAGTTCCTGGAGCCACAACGTAGAGACTTCTTGTTCGACCTTGTGATGGAACCCTAGAAGGGAAGTGATACATCCCTAGGAACTATGATGTGGAGAAGGGGGTACACTTCCTTAGGTTGTGTAGGTTGATGGGAATGTGAGTTTGTTGGTTGGAATTGATGTGGGAATCGACAAAGTATGAAGAATATTGCAACTAGATCGAGAGAAAGGTGGTGTAGGCTATAAAAGTGAGAAGTTGTTGGTTGAAATTGTTACCAGAATGATGAATTGTGAAATTATCTTACACGTTTTAGGCCAGGGAGCCTAAGTATATATGGTTTTTTGGCCAGAGTTCCTATGTAAGTATATTCTTTTGGATAGGGGGCCTAAGTATCTATAATTTTGGGCCAAAGTGCCTATGTAATTTTGTTTAGGATTGAATTCCTCTATGATTTTGGGTTGAAGATCCTATATGTTGATTAATGGTTGGGGAGCTAGAACTGTAAAATGATTGTACACCTGTAGGGTGTTGTGCACTAAGAAAAATGCAAAAGTAAGGGGGAGGGGAATGTAACATCCCCAGTTTTAATCCCCATGAATTATAATGTAATTGTTTAAATGAGATTTAGGTTGGTGAGCCAATGTGTTGGGGTGAAGATCCCATATTGGTTTAGTGTGGACAGAGGGAAAATGGTATATTATGTGCATTGGAATAATTGATAAAAATAGTAATAGTTGGCTCCAATCCAAAGGGATGAAGAATGATGGGGGGCTGCGATTCTAGAATAGAGAGGGGGTCCAAGCGGGGAATATTCATAGGTATTAACCCAACCCACATTCTTGAATTATTATCATTGTTTAAAACCTTCTAAATTGTCATTGAGTGTTCTCAAATCCATTAATTAAAATCATGTAAGGAGGTGGGTGTGAGGAGTCACATCCCATAGTTATTGGGGAGCATGGGATAAAGTACCATCATCTTTGGGAAGAGTGAGAGTCAAGAAAGAAAGGGAGAAGAAGATAAATCTGTATGCATAATACAGACAAGTTTTACATGCATATTTTGGACAACAAAAGAGGAGTTGAGTGTTGGGAATAACACCAACCATCTTGTGCTTGAAGGAAGCCATTTTTTGGGTGTGTTTTATGTTGAGAAATATCCCCATGTCGCTATAAATTGAGTTGTAAACCTATAAAGACTTTTTTTGTTGAGGAGATGGCTCGAGAGCCTTGTGAAGGATATTGTGAGCATTCTTAGAGTAACTAGGAGGGTTATTGGTCAACTAGGTGCACTAGAGGCCTGGTGGGAAGTGGGAAGGCCCAAGGGACTATGTGTAGTGAAGGGGGATATCATTCCTTGGGTGGTGAAAGTTGTGGGAAATAGAGTGGAATCTGGGTTTCTGTGTTGTTGTGTGTGTGTGGAGAGTGGAAAACCAAAAGGGACATATCTCCTTATGGACTCATAGCTTCAGCTCAGGGGTGGCCTACTATTGAGAGGAAATGAAAAAAAACGCTTATGGTTGGGAGGTTCATCCTTCACATGTATCTGGTTGGTTAATTATTAACGAATAAGTGCTTCTATTATGTTCTTATTTTATTTTGTTGTGTAAATGGTTTAGATGAATGTTGGGTATTTTGTTGTTTCTTGAATAGTTCCATTCATCATTTTCTTTATGTTGTTAGATGCATTTATAATATGGTATCAATCGATCATTAAATATTTGTGTGATATGTAGTTGGTAAGCTACAAGAAATTATTAAGTAGGGAATCTTAAATATTAATGTGTATTCTCTACGTAATGTTCCTCAACTAGAGGTTGGGTACGTTACAAGGTTAATCATGTTGAACCACCAATCTTCTACATAACTCTAGGTCATCTTGTTAGTCATTGTAGTGTACTCAACCCAAAAAATTTAGAGCAATCACATAAAATGTAGTGCAAAACCCAAGAATACAAGAGAAAGAGAGATAAAAATAGAGATCTATGTTAACTTGCCTCTTCAAGGAAGCAACCTCCGAGAGAAATGTTCTAAATACAATAAAAATTATTGACAAACCAATACATAACCTTCTATTCAATATATATCTATCCATACATAATCTTAACTACCCATGGGACTCTTATAATGAGGGTATACAAACTCATTTGGGCCTTATTACTTAAAGAGACCCTTTAATATAATGATTGACTATTAAAACCAACTATTTAATGGGAATTATTCAAAGAAGGTGGCGTCATACATTAATAAAGTATCTAAGTAAGGGGGTTAGGGTAGAACCCTAACATGCCCTTCCCCTTTGAAAATAGTGTTTTCCTCAAGGTTAAAGAAAAGAAAATCGTTGTAGAATATTTGTTGATTGCCATGCGGCATCTTCAGGTCACATATCATTTCACCAGATCAATAGTTCCTTGATTGTATGTTGGCATAGATAGTGCTCTCTGGTATCCAATACTAATTTTAGTTGGATATAAATGGAACCTTCTTCATCAAGTTTTGGTAGGTGGGTATACAATTTGCAATTTTATCCCACAAGTTTCTTCAAATGGGACACATGAAAGAATGGATGAATCTTGGAGTGAGTTGGGGGAGCCATTGAACTTATAAGGACCATGAACTTGAGAGCCAACTTCAGGGGAAATTTTTTTTTTAGTGATGTCTATTTATAAGGATATAGGTGAATAAAAACTTGATCCCCTTCATTAAAGGAACATTCATATCTATGCTAATCATCTTGTTGCTTCATTCTATTATGTGCCATGAACAAGTTGTCCTTGAGGATATGGATAATGTCTTCTATGGTGTGAAACATTCTATCTACTACATGAACATTGGAGGTGCTTGGTACATAGGATGTCACTGATATGGGGTTCTGTCCATAAAAAACTTCACATGGTGTAATTTTGGTAGCTCCATGATAAGTGGTGTTGTAGCACCATTCGACAAGGGTAATTCATTGTTCCCATTGGGCGTATTTTCAGAAAAAATAAAAAAAACATATCAAATAAGTTTCTAGGAACTTGTTGACCACTTTTGTTTGACCATCAGTTTGAGGATGATGTGCAGTGCTCATATTCAACTGTGTACGTTGAAGTTTAAATAGTTCATACCAAAATTTGTTGGTGAATGCGGGGTCTTGATCTGAGACAATGGAAGTGGGCAGACCATGTAGCTTAAATATCTATATCATGAAGGCCTGGGCCACTAAGGAAGGAGAGAAAGGATGAGCTAGGGAAAAAAATGAGAATCTTTTGAAATATGGTCAACAACCACCATGATGATTGATTTGTCGTCTAATTTTGGGAGTCCCACGATAAAATACATTGAAATGTCTATCCAAATATATGTTGGTATTGGTAGCACTAATAAATATGGTGTTGAAGTCCTATGGGTTATTTTGACGTTACATACAAAATCCACCTTACCGTCGTACGTTACACACTAATTCTCAAAATTTCATTTTATTTTTTCTTGGTTCCCCAACGTTCATTGGACATACAATGTAGTATAGTACTCATCATATTTTTGACTCATATTCAACAGTTTTCAAGACCAATGGCATCACCCTTGTGACCCACCATTTCCTCGTAGCATGCCTCTGTGGCACCTACGTGGAACTACCATGTCAACAAATGTTTGTGTCATGGGTGCATTTGGCACCTAATTGGGCCTTAATTATGTTAGCTAGGGGGATAAAAATGTCTTTCACAAGCTTATTGTTCTTGTGTTGTCACAATCAATATGTCAATTATGCCTGCTATGAGGGATAAAAATATCCTACACATGCTAATTATGCTCACGTTGTTTCGATAAAGACATCAATTATCCCTGCCAAGAGGACTAAAAATGTCTAGCGTGGGATAATTATGCACACTCTGACTCCATACATCAATTCAATAGGAGAGGACAATATATATGATTGGTAAGTACAAGGATTAATGGATGAACATGAAGGCTGGATAGTACCTAACCTAGATCAGTTGTGTCACCAGATAGGCTATGAGTGAATTTCAAGTCAGATGTTGGTTAATGTGACCTCTGAAGTCATATAATGGTTGGTCCTAACCGATATTGCCATGTCCCAGAGTTACCCTTTGTATAACAAAGGGAAAATAGTCTATGGAATATAAGTAGTATGTTTAGTGGTTAAGTATATGTAATTTGAGTGCCCTAGGGGTTTCTCAAGATGTTCAATCTATTTATTCATTTAGAAATTCAAGTTAAACAACATAAAATTGTGATTTTTCCTCGATTTAGATCACCAGATTCATGTGAAAAATGCCAATTAAACATATAATGTTTAGACTATGCCACCATGGGGGAAACTTGGGAAGGATTTAGGCGGATGAATCAAAGGTCATAGTACTACACCTATATTCATATGGTGCCACCAATCAAGAATAATAACTCTGCATCAACATCGAAATTCTAGGAGGTCGAAAGAAATATAAAGGGGGAGTCTCCAGCAATAGTTGGAGGACCAAAGAAAATGGAAAAAATCTTGAGGGGAGGAATTGATGATTCCAACAATTTCAATGGAATGTAATAGAACAAGGACACGAGAGACAAAGTATTTCATGAGCAGGAATATGTCTGAGTTGGTCGAGCCAAATGGGCATTGAAGGTGTTTGACCCAGGTATAGGATACCGCAACAATTTCTCAACAACAAGACCATAACAATTGGTAAACATATACCTTTTTGGTATCAATCCTATCCATCGCCACCATAATATTCTACCTTGAGGTTGTCCCCAATACTTCCCCTTCTCTCTTCCCGCCTAATGTTGCACCATCCATATCCATACTACATTATGTATCTTCTATTAGACCCTTTGGTGCACTACCAATTTTGGAACCCATTGGCACTGTAAGTTTCTTCAGTACCCACCCACAGTGTGAAACTGGTGACTATATAAAACACCCTTCTGAGTATCGATTACAACGAATGAATCAATACAATAAGGAGTATTCCTCAAGTACTAAGCATCACATCAAAGTTGTAACAATTGTCTCGAGGAACTATGAATACATGTAAAATTAGTTATGATACACTTATGTAAGCGACCTATGGGTCACGGTGGTTCCCATGGGGAACATAATATATGATCCGGATTATTTTCGGCACAAAATGAGAGCGGAGATATAATAAAGAAATATACAAAGATATATCGGATATCCAAAAATATAACATAAATGTATTAGAGATGAAACCATAAACACAGATATACAGTAATACACGATTTCTATTAATGAAAGAAATGTACAGAGACTGTAAAAATACAAAGTGAAAGACTCGCTAGAATGGTGGCAGCTTATCTCTGAGAAGAGATGTGATGGCTACTCGCATTCACAAGAAGATGATTACAATGAGTCTCTAAATGCCTTTTTACAATAAACAAGAATGCCAAAAACCCTAGACATCCAAAAACCTAACCCTAGGAGATGAAGCGCCAAAAGTCATGTGGGCCCCGTTTGGGTAAGTTGGGCCCCGTTTGGGTAAGTTAGTACATCAACTTCCCAGGATCGTAACTTTTGCATACAATCTTCATTTCAGGCGCATGATAGCCCGTTGGAAAGGAACTGTCAAGGAGATTCATTTTGGGGGATCAATCATGCCTTTGGCTATCATTGAGAAGCTTGATCCTGAAAAACCTTCATTTAGGCCCTCAAAATGGCCCCGAAAGTTAAAACTGCTAAAAATAGTAAATTGCCAAAATTGCCAAAAAACTGTTTTGAGCCAGTTAGAAAAGGTGGGTGGCCACCGATATCCACCTGGATCAATCCTCCCTCCTGAGGAAGCAATGGTCTCCATTGCATTGATTCCTTGGGGGAGAGGGAAAAGTGTTTGTTGAATCTACATCTTGATGAGTTGCTTGCCTTATTGGAGAAGTTGTGTTGCTTAGCTCGTTGAAGGTTGTCATGAACATGTGGTTGGAAGGGTTGGACCTTTTTAGCTAGTCTGGCTACATGAGATGCCTGTGTGAAGAAGGAATATTTGTGTTTTGTTGCAACGTTGTTGACCTGATTCTGTTGGATAGAAGGTGCTTGGAGAAAGGTTGTAGTGGTTGCAGTGTCCTTTTGTTTCCCTTTTGAACACATAGTGAAGAAGCTGAATTTTGCAGTATGAGATACTACCTTGCTACATTGTTTAGGTGAAACAATAGTTGGAACTACCTTTGGTATTCTATAGAGATGACCCCCCAAAGTAACAATGACACTACGGGGTCGAGACTCATAAACAACATGGCATCTCCACATATATGGTTGGCCCAAGAGGAAATAACAGACATCCAGTGGGGAAACATCACATAATACCTCATCCTTGAAAGGTTGGATGTCGTATGATAATCGGCATTGTTGGCTAACACAGATATATCATCCTTGGCGAAGCCACCCGATGTTGTATGGCTGCGGGTGTGGTGTTGTCGACAATCCCAACTATTGATGACCTCTGTTGAGATGAGGTTCTGCTGGCTTCTGCTATCAACAATAAAATGCAGTGAGGTCCCCTTCACCCACATCTGTGAATGAAAAAGGCGCTCCCCCTCTTCGAGATCTGTTGGTTCTTCTGGTTGAATTGTTGCAGTCATGACAATAGCAGTGGGGTCTGCATCAATGATCTGTCTTTTACCAATATTTTCATAATCAGATTCTGAATCAAGGTTCGTCTCCTTGTCTTTGATCTCGACCACCAATGACTATTTTGAGAAACATTCATCGATATTGTGTCAAGGGATTTTGTGTAAATCGCACCATTTTTTGGTGTCCTTTGTCTTCCCATGACCCTTCTTTTCCTGTGTCTTTGACTGGTTTTCGGGAGACTGTTTGTTAGGGTTGTCTTTGTCATACTTTGGTTGTTGTGGATTTGCATAAATGAACTCTCGTTTGTTCTGGTGCTTAAATTTCTACTCGATTTTAATGACATATTGATAAGAAGCATCGAGTGATGAGATGTCCAGAAAATCCATTTCAGTTTGGATGTATCTATGTAGAGCCCCATGGTATTTCAGAACCAAATGTCATTCGAAGTCTTTGATACCCAGCTTGGTGTGCAAGGTATGGAAGGTATTTGTGAACTCTGGAACTGCTTGGCCCCTCTCTTTCCACAGTGTGGTCCATCTCATGTATTGTTCCTCATAGTTGCCGACAGGGTAATATTGTTCCTTTACCGCATCCACAAAAAAATCCCAAGGGGCTCGACCCCATATATTCCAGACTCCTTTGTGGAACTATGCTCCCAGTAAGTTTCCCACCAATGTTTTACATGGGGGAGATATTTAAGGAGTGTGAAGGTGATCATTTCTCTGTCAAAAAAATTGTGAACAGAGAAACAAACTTCTAGCAGATTTAACCATTTGTCTAGGGCTTCTGCATCTATCTGTCCTTCAAATACAGAAATATCAAAATTAACTTGTACCTTGAAAGGAAAGGTGCCTCTAAAGTGGTTTCTTAATGAATATGCGTCTGTTGCTATCGATAGGTGTTGAAGGATGTGGGAAAAATTCTCCATCATTTCATCCCTCTGTCACATGAGAGCTTCCTCAAGCAACAAATTGACAAAATCGTCTGCTCCGTCGTTTTTCTTTTCTTCCGCCATTGAGGTTTTCTTGGGTGCGCGAGAGAGATTTTCCTCAAGAGAGACAAGATCGAGACCCAACTTGCTATATTCAAACATTATCGGGGACATGCACTGAAAATGATCAAGAGCAACTTGATCTGATACCACTGATCCAGATTATTTTCGACACGAAATGAGAGTGGAGATATAATAAAGAAATATATAGAGATATACCGGATATCCAACAATATAACATAAATGTATCAGAGATGCAACCATAAACACAGATATATAGTAATACATGATTTCTCTTAATGAAATAAATGTACAGAGACTATAAAAATACAAAGTGAAAGACTCGCTAGAATGGTGGCAGCTTATCTCTAAGAAGAGATGTAACGGCTACTCGCATTCGCAAGAAGATGATTACAATGAGACTCTAAAGGCCTTTTTACAATAAACGGGAATTCCAAAAAACCCTAGACATCCAAAAACCTAACCCTAGGAGATGAAGCACCAAAAGTCATGTGGGCCCCATTTGGGTAAGTTAGTACATCAAATTCTCGGGGTCGTAACTTTTGCATACGATTTTCGTTTTAGGCACATGATAGCCCATTGGAAAGGTATCGTCGAGGAGATTCATTTTGGGGGCTCAATCATTCCTTGACAATCATTGAGAATCTCGATACTGAAAAACCTTCATTTAGGCCCTCAAAATGGCCCCAAAAGTTAAAATTACTAAAAATAGTAAATTGCCAAAATTGCCAAAAAAATGTTTTGAGCCAGTTGGAAAAGGTGGGTGGCCACCAATATCCACCTAAATAAATATATAAGGTTGAAAAACCTGGTTGGAGGACCTGTGAATACATGTAAAGTTAGTCATCGTCCACTTATGTAAGCAACCTATGGGTCATGGTGGGTGTTAGTATATTTAGACACTTAGGAGTTAGTTAAGATCTACTTGGTCTAATGTGTCATTAGGTAAAAATCTGTTTCTTAGTGTGATTCTTTAGTATGCATTAGTATGCAATTGTAGTTAGGAAATCTGACGGTCACAATATGTTCCCAACATAGAGTGATCTGACGGTTCATATTCTCCTTGATCTTAATGACCATTTATCTGTGTCTTAACACCCGATTGGTCCATGATCTCTATTTAAAGAGCATGGAGGTTCATTTGCCGATGATCGATTGTGAGAAACTCTTGTGTAAAATATCTCTGTAATATTTTACTTTTGCATTAATAAACTGCTCCAAGTGGTCGCATTGGTTGGGGCCGTGGATGTTTCCCTATAGGGGTTTTACCATGTCAAAACATTGGTGTGTTGATATTTGATCTGGTTGTGTGATTTTTTTACTGAAGTTGTTTGTCCACTGTTGGAATACCAGTGTTTTTGAACATGGTATCAGAGCCTGTTTGAAGACCTACTCCTATTCTAGATCGAGATTGTGAAGATGAGTTGACTCATCTCCATTTTCTATCATTTGTGTACATTTATGGGCTGAGAGGAATATTCCATTACATTTGGAGTGCTCATTTCAGTCAAGAACACTTTTCGTTTCACTGGAAAATGTTTATGTTTTCCCAAGACACGAACATTTCAGTCAGATCGGGAGGTATAAACCCTGAATACACATTTTTTAAATTTTTGCAGAGTATCATTTTGGATTTATTTCAGTTTTGTATTATTTATTTCTAGGTTTCTACTCTTTTAGATATACGTATTCTCTTTTCCCCACGCCCTATGTGATCTCGGAAAATAAAAAACAAATAGGAAAAGATGCATCTTTTGGGTAAGCTAACCGAGATCTAACCCTTGTTGTCATCGAGAAGCTAAATTTTTTTCCTTGTGTGAAAATAGTTTTTTTGTTAGCACGCTCTCCAAGGAAAACAACAACAACAACAACCTCAATCCTCTTCCTAAAAAATACAATATGTTTTTCTAGACCATTTGGTTAAAATTTGCCTTATTAAGTAAGAGTTCTTGAGTTCAAGACTCTCTTTTGTTACTTTTTTTGAAAAAGTTCATGCCAAAATTGTAAAGTGTATTTCACTTCAAGTATAAAAGTGAATCACTATAAGTAGTTTTAATATTTTATTTTAGAGTTATTTATTTTGAATGCATTTTTTCTTTTATAAAGTAACTTCATTGTAAAAGTGATCCTCACTTCTCTTTATAAAAGTGTTACACCACTACGTGGTCATTTGGTTACCGTTTATGAATTTTTTTAAAAGGGCATAACGCTCACATCCGAAGTCTGTTTTCAGTGCCGTTTTTTTTAAAAATGCCTAACTTTTCGAGATATTTCCATCAAGATCATCAGTTTCAGTTTCTAAATCCATATTATCTGCATATTTAATATGGCTTCTACAAGTAATCTCTTTCTTACCAGCACCAACTACTTCCAATGGAAATCTCATATGGAGGATTTATTAAGAAGTAAATGCTTGTACCGGATTACCTTGGGAAAGGAAACAACACCCATTGATGGTGATAAGAAATTCAAATGGGGTAATAGGAATGGTGAAGCATGTGGATTAATCAAAATGTCCATCTCTCATTATTTAAGGTTCCACCTTCAATCAATTGATCAACCCAAAAAAGCTTGGGACAAGATTGAATCTGTGTTTGGTAAACACAATATTATTCGAGCACAACAATTAGAAAATCAAGTACCGACTTTATGTCCAAATGATTTTTCTTGCATTGAATACTATCTATCTAAGTTTAAAACACTTAGAACTTTATGTGAAGAATGTAAGATAAAGATAGAAGAAGATCATTGCATCTATCTTATTCTTTCTAAGCTAGGTAGTGCATATTCTATGTTTGTATCTACCTTTTATGCCATGCAAGAGTCTCTAGGGGAAACTTATAAAAAAATCAGTCTTGAGAACTTTTGTGATGCTTTGATTAGAGACCAAGATAAGCTTGTACAACTTGGAGTGATCAACATTGCAGGTACCTCCAACAAAGCCTTAGTCATCCATCAAAAAGATAAACCCAAGAATCCCAAGAAACAACATCCTCACCACAACAACAAGAAAAATAAGGGTCCCAAACCCACTCAGACAAGTTCCACTCCTAATGGTGAAAAAGGAGAAAAATATACAAGTAAGAAGACTTATAGACATTTCAAATTTTGTGATAAGTATGGTCATGATGAGTCCAAATGTTTGAAGAAGATGGCAACTTTAGAAGAAGCAATGAAGAAGCACAACATCAATATTGATTCCACTTCTTCTTCTTATTCTCATGGACATGCACTTTCTGCTTCTGGTTTCTCCTTCAATACAACTTCTACTTTTTCTTCTAATGAGTGGCTTATTGATTCTAGAGGATCTTATCTTATGGCTAAGGATAGAGACATATTTTCTGCTCTAAATGAATGTAACACCAAGAAAATATTTGTTGGTGATGATAGATCTCTTAGTGTTGAAGGATCTGGAACAGTTCAAGTGGAAAATGGTCATTTCAATGATGTATTATGTGATCCAAGTCTTTCTTGTAACCTTCTATCAGTATATCAAATCACTCATTCAGGTGAAGGTAAAACCGTAGAGTTTTCACCTCACCAAGTTGTAATCAAGGATCTAAAAGATCCTAAGCATGTTCTTGCAACTGGAATTGTTGATGATATTACCAGGTTGTACAAGTTTGACAACTTTGGGTCATCATATTTTTCATCAGTTTTTGTTGCTCATAGCGATGACTTGAGCAAACTTTGGCATGAGCAGTTTGGTCATCCAAACTATCGTTCATTGCAACAAATATGTAATCAATAGATGGTGACTGGTCTTCCTCTTGTTTCATGCAAAGATGGTGTTTGTGTTGGTTGTGTTCTTGGCAAACATCAACGGGACAGTTTTGAAAAACATGCCTCTTGGCACACCTCGGGCCCTTTGTAGCTTGCTCACAGTGATTTTTGTGGTCCACTTTCTTCTCCTTATTTTTCTGGGTGCAAGTATTTCTTAACTTTCATTGATGACTTTTCCAGACATACTTGAGTTTACTTCTTAAAACTTTAGAGTGGAGTTTTTGACAATTTTTTGGCCTGCAAGGCCCTTGTAGAAAAGCAACCTGGACATCAAATTCAAAAGTTTAGAACAGATAATGGAGGCGAATATGTGAACAATAATTTTACAAGTTACTGTACTACACATGACATCCAAATGAAACACATTGTTCCATATACACCACAACAAAATGGTGTTGCTGAGAGAAAGAACCACATATTAAAAGAAATGGTTAATTTTATGATCCAATCTAAGGGATTAAGTCTAAAGTATTAGGCGGAAGCAATCAACTATGAAAATTACATAGTAAATCGCACTCCCACAAAGGTGCTTAAAAATATAACACTAGAAGAAGCTTGGACTAAAATTAAACCAGATGTAAGTCACTTATGTGTATTTGGCAGTATAGCATGGGCTCACATTCCTGATGAGAAAAGGAAAGCATTGCAGCCTAAAAGTGAGAAGTGTATATTTGTTGGTTATTCTGAAGATGTCAAAGGTTATAGACTTCTTCAACCACATTGTAATGAAATTATTATTAGAAGAGATGTTAAATTTGATGAAAATTTCTTGGCCTGCGAGCCTAATTCGGAGATTGTGCATTCTTCGGCCTACGAGCCATCTTCAGCATTTGTGCCTTCGTCTGCTCTTATTTTGGTTTCTTCTATAGATGATGATAGTGAGGATGAAAATCCACCTCCTCCTACTCACCTTCCTCTAGATGAATCCTTTGAACCTAGACCAGCACCAACACCACAGCTTCCTAGATGGGTCCATTCAACACGAGAAGCAGTCGGTGATATTGTTGGTGATCCTTCGGATCAGCATCAAACACGTTCATAGTTCCAGCAAGCCTCTTCTCTTTTGGATCAAGTTTCAAAGACTCACGATCCAGACACATTTGTAGAAGCTTCGGGTCATCCAGATTGGGATACAACAATGAATGAAGAATATCGTTCTTTAATGGCCAACGATACTTGGGATCTTGTACCTCTTCCAAAAGGAAGAAAACTTGTCAGATGTAAATGGGTCTACAAAACTAAGTATGCATCATATGGAAGTGTTGAAAGACACAAAGATTGGTTAGTTTCCAAAGGATTTTCCCAAGTTGAAGGAATTGACTATAATGAAACCTTTTTCCCTATAGCCAAAATGAATTCCATCTACCTTGTTCTTTCCCTTGCTGCCTCACATAAATGGGAGGTCCATCACATGGATGTTAAATACGTCTTATTGCATGGAGATTTGCAAGAAGAAATCTGCATGGAACAACCTCCTGGATATGTCTAGAATGACTCTAGCCTTGTTTGTCGCCTTAAGAAATCTCTTTATGGTCTTAAGCAAGCTCCCCGAGCTTGCTATGCCAAAATGGACAACTTTCTTATTGACACTGAATTCTCTAGATGTCATTCTGATCCTAATGTCTATACCAAGAAAGTAGGAATCCATCTCATAATTCTGATAATTTATGTTGATGAACTTATCCTTACTGGTAGTGACTCAAAAAATTTTAACCATGTGAAAACCAGCTTTAAGAAGAAATTTGAAATGACAGACTTAGTTTTTTTCACTATTTCCTTGGCCTCCAAGTTTTTCAAACCAATGAAGGAATTTTTCTTTCCCAGTCTAAGTATGTGTGTGACCTTATTCGTCACTTTCACATGGATGATTGTAAACCAGCCCCTTCTCCCTTCCAGTCTGGAGTCAATCTTATTGCCACCTCTACTTCTCCTAAAGTTGATGCCACCATGTACCATCAGTTACTTGTTAGCCTCTTATAATTTACTCATACTCGTCTTGATCTTTCCTTTGTTGTTGGTCTTGTTTCCCAGTATATGAAAACACCCCATGAAAGCCATTAGAAAGAAGATAAAAGGATACTTCACTATGTTTGTGGTACAGTTCAGTTCAGGATACATTACAGTTCAGAGGGGGACTCCTTTATTGGTTGGTTTCACTGATTCAGATTGGGCCTATGACCCTGATGATCAGAAGTCTATTGTAGGTTATGTTTTCAGCCTTGGTTCAGGACCTGTCACTTGGGCCTGTAAGAAACAATAGGCTATTACACTTTCTTCAGCATAAGAAGAAAACTGAGCAACGAAAAATGCAAGTTAGGAAGCCTTGTGGCTTCGACAGATCCTTTCAGAGTTTGGATTTCATCAGCAACATCCAAACATCCTTTGATGTGACAATCAAAGTGCCATCAAGCTCGCCAAAGACCCAGTTCAACATAAATGCAACAATCACATCGAGATACACATGCACTTCATCATAAATCTCATTCATTATCAAGTTATTGAAGTGCTCTTTTTCCCTACAAAGGATCAAGTTGCAAACATTTTCACAAAGTCTCTTACAAAAGCGAAGTTTTCCAAACTTCAATCTATGTTAGGAGTTCAGGAAGTTGTCATTAAGGGGGGATAGTCTTTAATTCCTCCTTCCTTCTCCTATTGTGTCACTATTGTAAATCCTTCAATCCTATTGTTGGGCCCGATATATGATCAATTTTATGATGGTTATTATACACTTTTTTCACATGTACATATGTGTTTTTCATATTTTGAATGAGCTTTTGGAAGAATTTTATGTTAAAATGGGATGATCTCCACCAGGTACGTGTGATTCATGTTTAATGTCATTATTGAGTATAATTAATCATGTTTTATTATTACCAAGATCTAATTCATGTTTTTCTGGTGTTACAAGGCAAAAACGCACCATGTTTCTACTTCCAACACTCAGTCTGGCACTCCTTCCAGCACTCGTTCTGGTACCCGATCCAACAATCTATCCAGCACTGCGTATTGCACAAAAATGGAGGGCGACTTGGCAGTTATGGTATTGGCAGCCAGTGGTGGGTGAATCGGGAATGTGGGTTTTGTTCATGCTTTCCCCCTCCAGCTACTGAGCTCCCAAGAACTCAGTTTTGGTTGTTCAACTGAGCAATTATTGGCTCACTCTGTTTTAGCAGTTAGGGCATCATTTAATGCAAATTGTCAAATTTAGAAGTGGTTCGACCGTCCTATGGTCAACCACTTGGTCTATAAACATTATAAATACCACCAAGGTGGTTAGATGATTGTTAAGTAGTAGAAGCATCAGTGTGATAGACAAAAATACGATTTTACTCTGTTTTTCTATTTTACATTGCCAGATTATATAAGAACTGTGTTTTTGAGTTTTCATGGTGAATTTGAATTGTTGAGTTTGTGGTGTGCTTTTAGGAAGCAACCACGACTTGCTAGGGGGACCAACGGCAGTCTAGTAACTGTCTTTGTGTTGTTCATGCATTTTATGATTTAGTTGTTCTCTTTATTTCCTGTACATGCATTATCATTTTATTAATTAGTTTTTGTTGTATTTTAATTGTTTTGATTCTCTTTTGTAGGTCAAAATGAAGGATTGTGTTAGCATGCATTGATCTTGTAGTTAGGAACAGATTTGAAAATCCCTAGACTAACCCCATGCGCAATTAGATATTAGATTATGCTTTTATTTATGATTTTAGAATCAAGTTTAAAAAAGAGTTTTAATTAGAATAGAAAAGAGTTTTTATTTGATTTTTCTTCTTCGACAAGGATTTGATGGATGGATAGGATTTAATCTCAGTCTTTAATCATAGATTACTTATTTAATTTTTACATAGATCTTGTTTACTTAATTGTTGGTTAATACATTTGATAGTTTACTTTTTAAATATCATGTCTTGATTTATGTTCTTAAGCACTCTCTTATTGTAGTTTGGATTATTAGAATAGATCTATCATAGTTTCATTTCATGTTATTTCCTTCCTAGAATTAAGTTGCAATTGTAGTTCTTAGTTAATGATTGAGTTAAGTATGAATTTTTCTTACATAGTATAGAAATACAATGATGATCTTGTTATATTGTTGATGGTTAATAAATGAATATGCAGGGTAATTGACGATTGTTTTTGTCATGGCTAAATTGTCGTTGGATTGTTTAATCCATACCTTTCACTTTGCTATTGATATCAGTGTTGAACTTATACCACTTGAATTGTCCTTTGTTGTCAAGTTTCATCAAGATAACATCTGACACCGAAGACATTCACACAACCACCAGCATTATATTTGAGTTTTTCATAGATCAAAGGATAGTTTCTTGCTTTTGTAGATTAGAAGATATAGTTTCTTGCTTTCATAATTTAGAAGATAGTTTTATTGTTGTTGTGGGATAGATAGTCTTTTCTTTGATAGATCAGATAGTATTTTTCTTATCATAGATTAAAGGTTAGTTTCTAGTCCTTCTTGCTCCCAAGTAAATAGATTTCCTTTTTATGAATTAAAAATAGCTTTGAAGTTTTAAGAATATAGTCCACTTGCCTCTTAGGCTAGATAGTTGTTCAATGAGAAGTTTTAATTTGATTGCTTGCAGTATAAGTTATCTTAGAGTAGTTAGTTTTCTATTTGCTTCAATAGGCTAGCTAGTTGTTTTGCTTACTTGTTTATTTTCTTTAATAGGTTAGTTAGTTGTCTTTGCTTACTTGTTTACTTGCTTTAGTAGGTTAGGTAGTTGTCTTTGCTTGATTGTTTATTTACTTGCTTCCATAGGATAGTTGCTATTGAATTAGGTTGGCAAGTTAAAGGAGTTTGCTTTTGTCATTTGCTTATTGTTATGCTTAATACTTTCTTTTGCTTATTGTTATGAACTAGTTTTCTTCAAGTAGGGTTTTCACTTGTTTTCTTAGAACTATCCATCGATCCTTGGTCCAAAATAACTTAGGTTACCTAGTTTAAAGTTTCTTAGTAGGTTTTTCTCATTAGATAGCTTTGTTGGAGTAGATTAGCTTTAGATAGCTACCTTCCTTAGTTATACGATACTCCTACTAGCCCTTCTACCTTTGGCATATATTTTTCTACAACTCTAAGTTTACTTACCCCAGGTTGAAAATTTAATTGAGGATTTTTACCGTGTTTTTAGTGCATATATAACACCCATATTTTTGGTGTCGTTGCCAGGGAGTTGTCTCAAGGTAAGAAGTAGTTAGGAAATAGATCATTTTTAGACATTAGCATTAGATTGGTGGTGGGGGAACTTTAAGACGAGAGGTAAGAACCTATGCATCTTCTATTGCAGGCTCCCCCAAACCCAATGGTAGTTTTTCTTTTTGTTTTTGTTCATGAATAGACCTAGAAACCAAATGGTATCTTTTTATTTTGTTTTTTCTTTCTTTCATGAATAGGCCTAGAGATCCACAAGGTAGATACATTAAATCTAAATCACACCTTTCAACCAAGGTTCCTTCCAATATCTTTGGGGGAAGGGACGTTCCACTTATAAAATCTGTAGACCGACATTGAAAAATAGGAGCTAGCTCAACCCAAAGAGCTAAAATAGTCTCTGAGAAGACTAACACAAGGATCACTATATAACCAAAAATTGAAGCATCACTCATATTGGGACAAGAGGCAAGACCACTCGAGCCTTCCACAGAACCAAACAATACAACCTTTTCTTTTACACCACCACAAGGAGATCCTAATTTTGAGGACATCATAGACCCTGAATAGGTGAATATTTTGTTTGGTAGTTTAGTCGATGTAATTATGTCTCAAATTGACACAGAAACTTTGGCACCAATAGTCTCAATCGGCTCGAGTAGAGTCCCAGACATCCAATCTGTAGGAAGACCTTTCCATCAAAGGGAAACCTTGTTCTCTTCAAAGATAAAACCACCTAGGTACTCTCTTTTTGGAAACCTAGAAAATATGGATAATCGGGAAGACCATAACAATGTAAGACACAGGGAGGAAGAAGAAACTGGAAACCAAACCAAAAATACCTTCGGATTTCCGATTTTAGACACCACTCCAAATGTCAACATGAAGAATATTCCTCTCTCAGCACTTCCTACCTTTTATGGTAAAAATAATGAAGATGCAGACACCTTCCTATTTGAATTTGACATACTGTGCAAGAGCTACAACTATGTACAAGATGCCCATAAATTAAAACTCTTTCCTGCCACCTTCAAAGACTCTGCACTAAGATGGTTCATGGGGTTGGGAGAATCCAATATTAGGTCTTGGGAAGCCATGAAAGACATCTTTCTTAAGAAGTACCAACAATACTGCAAGACCAAAGAGTCTCGTAATGATATCTTTAAAATCCAACAGTTATAAGACGATACCCTCAAACATTATATGGAAAGATTTGGTTATATCTCCCAGAAGTCAAAATACCATGACCTCCCAGAGGATGCAATTAGGGATCTTTTCCTTAAGGGAATTTTAGAAGAATATCTAGAGATTCTTAACATGATGGCATCAGGTGACATTTCTCATAAACCTTTTCCTGAGATATGTGAAATGTGTAAAAATTACTCAAGGAGTAGATCCAAAATAGGGAAGAATGTTCGAGACCCTTATAATACAAGCTTACAACAAGTTAGTTCAGGTGGTATCACAAGAGAAGAGATAGGGAACCTTCTAGAAAACTTTAAGATGGACATCTTAAGCACAATAGGTTCCCAGTTGGACACCCTTAAAATCAAAAATAAACAGGAGGAAAATGAAGAAATGAGCATGTATTGCCCAAGATGCAGGAGGAAGCATTCCTCAAGGGAATGCCCATTAGATAACATTTCAGTTTGTGGATTCTATACAAAAGACCATTCAACTGAGAAATGTCCATCCTTGCCGGATTTATTATCCATCTATAGGAGTGGAGATCTTGGGGAGTCTTCTTATGCACCTAGGAGGCCATGGAAGCCTAGGAACCAGCCCACATACCCAGATCTACAATCCCATGTTCCACCCTATTATCAACAACAATAATAGTGTAACCCACCAATTTGGAAAAACTGGTCTACTCAGTACCAACATCCTTGGCTTCAAGGATGGAGAGGAGGACAAAATCAAGAAAACCCTCAAGCTCCACCTATCCCTATGTCCAACCATCCTTATCCTCAATTCCCACCAAACACTCTGCAGCTTTTGCCAGGATTTGTTCTACCACCTTTACCTCCTATTCCACAACAACAACCGCTACAATATCAAAATGCAATCTCCTTGACACCGAAACTTTTACTGGCACAACCAGTGTCGAATCGCAATAATAAGCCCCCTCAACCTCTTAAAAATGTTGATATGCAGGCCTTCCCAACATATGTTATCACTCCTGTTCCATTACAAAAAATTCAACTAAGATTGAGAAAAGTTTTGGAAAGGCAGAGACCTTCAATAGTCATCCAGGAAGAAGAAGAAGAAGAAACCACCAAACAACCCACGGATGACACTAGGTGGGAAGATGTTATTATCCCGAAGAATCAAGAACCCAAGCTTCCCCAAAATGAACCTTCACAAATTACGAAGGTCCCTCCTTATCCAAATCGATTGGTAATCGAGAAACCTACCACCCGATCGGAATTTGACATTTTGAATGAATTGAAAAATATTTGTGTCAAGATTCCTCTTCTTCAGGCCATTAAATACATTCCAACCTATAATAAGGTAGTCAAAGAATTGTGTATTAAGAAGCCAAGTAGGAAGAAAAAAGACCCTCCTATGGTGTATTTGGTAGGAGGACTCTCTGAGTACATATCAGAGCAACCAAAGCTAGCAAAATATGGGAATCCAAGAAACCCTGTAGTGACCATAACCATTAATGAGGTCTCCATTGGAAACACTCTCATAGACCTAGGGGAAGCCATCAATGTTATGACCACTAATACCTTGGAACAATTACAGTTACAACCTCTTCTTCGACCTACCCCAACCATTTTGGAATTAGTAGATAATACTAGGGTTATACCTGAAGGGATTTTAGATGATATCATAGTTACTTTAGCCTCATGGGAGTACCCAGTAGATTTTCTTTTCATTCACTCAAAGGATCCTACCAAAGGCCATCCCATCATTTTGGGAAGACCTTGGCTAGCCATAGCCAATGCATTCATCGGCTGTAGAGAAGGAGAAATGACCATCTCAAATGGTCTCTCTATCCAGAAGCTCACCATTTACCCTCCACATCAACCTATTATGGAGAATCTATGGTGGCTTGAATGTCCATAAGAGAATGAGGACTGAGAAGAACCCGTATTTCCAAGTGACCATGCATGGGCACTTCAGGAGCACACAAAAAAAAATGTGCTAAACCAGTTCATTTATGTTATCACATGTGTGGATTTTCCACAGTCTTTTCCCCAATTTGAGTACATGTTTGGGGAAGAATTTCAAGAACAATTGGATCCATCCATTTTTTCTTCGACATATTTTATTTTCAAGATACATGAGTCTTCTATGTCTTATACTATGCCCTACGAGATTAGTCCAGGGAAAGTTTTACATATAAACTCTAGGCTAGATGTAGACCAACAGAAACAATTAGTAGATATCCTTAAAAAACAATCAGGAGCATTTGCCTGGGAATACACTGACATGAAGGGTATACACCCCAACACATGTTGTTGAAATTATGTAACTGCAAAGTGTATTCTAATTATTATTGTTGTATTATTCATTAGATCAATCCCCTATTGTGGATTGATCATGTAGGCTATTGTTAAAGACCAAATCCCCTTTTGTGGATTGGTCAAACCATAATTATAATAGGTAGAATAATAAGTCGGCCCCAAAATATATTAAAGAGGCCCCAAAATATATTAAAGGTGGTTATAACCACCCAGATTGAGAAGCCAGCCATGCCAGTGAAAAGACACCTCCACACGTGCCATATTTGTATAAATAAGGAGGCTAGCACCTCAATTAGACACACACTCACTTGTTCATTTGAGGAGAAAGTTTCGGAGCTACAGTTGGAGAAGAGAGAGAGAGAGAGAGAGAGAGAGAGAGAGAGAGATAGAGGTGCATTCTTGGGAGAGGAATTTTTGTATTTATTTGAGTTATCTCTTGGTATTGTATTGGCTATCTATAATAAGGAAGTGTTGTTGGGTTTTCTCCCCCTTGAGGGTTTCCCAGGATAAATGATGTGTCTCTTGTGATTGTGTATTTCTCATTGATCCTATCTTATGCTATTTTTGTCTAGTGAAATGAAAAGAACTCTAATAATAGCTTAAACATTAACATGGTATTAGAGCTAAGCTGAAGAGAGCATCTTTCACAAGAGAAAGTGAAAAATGTCACTGTTGTCATACATGCAAATTAGGGATTTTTGTTGATGAAGTATTTCAGCCCCAAAACCATCTAGAAAAGTGTGCCCTTCCTCAAGTATCACTTTGGCATCCTCAACGCAACTTTTCAGTGGCTAGATCTCTCGGAAAGTGAAACCCTAGTTTTCACTGGTACCAAAAAACCAGAAGTACCAAAAGTACCAGAAAACTAGAGTACCAGAAGTACCAGAAGTACTAGAGTACCAGAGTTACCAAAAAACTAGAAGCACCAGTCCAGAAATATGTTGATCAAGTTTAAAGGGGTAAAAGTTAGATTTTCAGAAATCTGACTACACCAGCTTACTCGCCTCAGCTCAACGAATCTATCCCCTGGATTAGAATTTCAAAATTTGAAGTTTGAAAAATTAGGGTTTCCTCATAAAACCCTAAGTTGTAGTTGTAGTTGTAGTCTCAGAACCAGTTGCAGTATCAATTGCAATTGCAGTATCAGTTGCAGTTGCAGACATAGTACCAGTTGTAGTCACCCTTGAAGTTCTTAAGAGTTGGTGATCATTACCATTGCTACCAAATGGTGCCTCTACCTGCAAATTCCATCAAAGGTATGTAGTCACACATGTTTAAACAGATAATCTTTAAAGGGTATTTGTAGGAGAAGGGATCTCTTGCCATAGATCCAGAAGGATCTCAAGATCCAAGACATTCAGAGGAATAATGCAACCCAGGTGTGATTATTCTAATATGCATATATTTGTTATGAAATTATTTTGATCAGTGTTGCATGTTGTAGCTATGAACATCATTCTAACCTTTGATCAAAATCTGAGTCAAGGTATTAGATGGATTAAAAGTTGAGATCATAGAGTTTACCCTCTAATCCAACCTTCTGTCAAGATATCAAATTGTCCTAGTACAGAAGACAGGTTGAAGAAATCACTCGTCATCTTAAATGGAGGAGACTTGGAAGAAAATCAACGCACTCTTGAATACGAGGCCACAGGTCCCAGGTTTGATTAAATTGATAATATTCAAAGTTGCACATGACAAGTTACAAGTAACCACTATAGTTCAGATAGCAGTCTTTGAAAATTATTATACCTGTTAGAATGTGAGCATATAGAGGTAAATGCTTAATATAATCATTTGCTTGATACAACTAACACCTCCTCTAGGATAAACTTCGTGTGTTAGTTCTAGGTTTCCATGGAGGAATGTTCGATCACAGCACTATAAGAGTGTTGACCTCATTTCGTATTGTATCTCTCACTTTTGATCTTTGCTTCAAACAAACCTCGAGTAATATCTCTAAAGGAGCTACTATGATGATTTTTCATGCTATTGCTTTATCTACTATTATCAAAAGGATATTATTCTTGCTTGATGTTTTGTTGACCTTGTTTTAGGTCACAGGTGATAACCTTGAGAAAGCTATAGTGAAGGTTGCAGAAGGAAACATATTAGATGAGACATGAAGCAGACTATGGACATGACCATATGCACTCATTTACCAAAGAATATGAAGAAGAAAGCTATCTCTTGAGATTCAGAATATCTCATATGAAGATTGACTGAAAGGAGCAGAAGGCTCCACAGATGACCGAACATTAGAACGGGAAGAAGATCTCATTTGAAGCCTGACTTTTTCTTTCATATTTAGACTTGGTGCAGTACATCATTTGGGTCATGAAGACATGACTATGATAGCATTACCCCATGAAAGAAGAATAGCTATCCTAAGTATTAGTTATTGAGCCACTCTCAGTTTAAGATGAAACTGTTGCCATGATAACATAAGAGGAGTTACTCTCAGATTTTAGCAACCACAATGAAAATGAAGCAGCCATTCTCAGCCTCAAAACAACTATAGGTGCAGAATCCTAGATTCCAGAAGGAACAGTTGCAGAAAGAGTAGAGGACATACTCTCAGACAGTGAGACAGATAGTGTCTTGCAGAAAGCACATAGAGCTAGCACATGATTGTGCAGATTGAGTTGCAACTATGAAAGTGTACCAGATTGGTACAATGTAATGAGAAAAATTGATTTGAAGATTGAAGATAGAAAGACTCATGTCTTCCAGTTGAAGAAGGATCTGTACATGTTGAAGCAAGCTCCTAGAGCTTGATATGGCAGAATTGACAGTTTCCTGATGAGCTTGGGCTTTACCAAGAGTAAAGTTGATTCTAACCTCTACTTCAAGGTTATGAAAGATGAGTAGGTGATATTTTTGTTGTATGTGGATGACTTATTCTTAATTGGAGAAGAAAATCTCATCACCGAATGTAAGAAGAAGCTCGCCACAGAATTTGAGATGAAAGACCTTGGCCTAATGCATTATTTCTTAGGTCTTGAGGTATGGTAGAGTCCAGAGAGAATATTCCTTAACCAAGGGAAGCATGCAGGCGAAATCTTGAAGAGATTCGACATGTTGGAGTGCAAGTCCATGAATATACCCATGGAAACGAAGTTGAAGCTACTAGTCGACACTTCATCAGAATTGATTAATGCCATGCTATATAGACAGATTATTGGATCATCGATGTACCTAACGAACACCAAACCATATATTTGTTTTGTCATGAACACATTGAGTCAGTTTCTGGTAGAACCTAGACATGTTCACCTAGTTGTTGCAAAACATGTGATGAGGTACCTTAAGGGTACATTAGATTCTGGTCCTAGCTATGATGGAGATCATGATTTCACACAAAGTGGGTACACTGATTCAGATTGGGCTGGAAGTGTCTCTCACAAGAAGAGCACTTCAGGATGTTTTTTCATTTTGGGATCAACCATGATCTCATGGAAGAGTAGGAAGCAATCCAACATTTCTCTCAGTACAGCGGAAGCAGAATACATTGTTGTGTGGTCTGCCAGCTGCGAAGCTATATGACTTCAAAAGTTTTTGACCAGTCTATTCGACCTAGAGATGGAAGCAACCACAATCCTATGTGACAACCAGAGCACCATAAAGATGACAGAGAATCTTGTATTTCATGACAAGTCGAAGCACATAGAGATCCGATATAATTACATCTGTGACATGGTGCAGAGAGAATCCATAAAGCTCCAATATGTTAGCACAGATGAACAAGTTGTCGATGTGTTGACCAAGCCTCTATCTCGTGTAAATTTTGAACACTTTCGAGATAATCTTGGTATAGTCCGAAAGGACCTCCCTCGAAAGGGGGAGTAGTGTTGTGTTGAGATATGCTAGTCTAGAATTGTGCTTCCATCTTAATTGTTGTGACGTAAAGCCAGTCTAGTACTATGCTTCCAGCTTAATCGTTGTGGTGAGATATGTCAGCCTAGTACTGTGCTTCCAGCTTAATTGTTGTGAAGTAAAGTCAGTCTAGTTCTGTGCTTCCATCTTAATTGTTGTGTTGAGATGTGCCTAATACTACGCTTCCAACGTAATTGTTGTGATGTAAAGCCAGTCAAGATTGTTGGGTTGAGATGTGCCTAATACTGCGCTTCCAGCGTAATTGTTGTGATGTAAATCCAGTCTAGATTGTTGTGTTGAGATATGCCTAGTACTGTGCTTCCAGCTTAATTGTTGTGATGTAAAGCCAGTCTAGATTTTTGTGTTGAGATATGTCTAGTTTTATGCTTCCAACTTAATTGTTGCGACGTAAATCCAATCTAGTACCGTGCTTCCATCTTAATTACTGTGACGTAAATCCAGTCTAATATTGTGATTCCATATTAATTGTTGTGTTGTGATTCCATCTTAATTGTTGTGGTGTTTCCAGCTTAATTGTTGTGATGATGTGCCAGCTTAATTGTTGTGATGTGTTGCTAGCCTCATGATGTGATGATGTGTTCCTAGCCTTTGTGTTGTGATATTGTTTCTTTTGATGTTGTATCAGCCTTGTGATGTTATTGATGATGAGGATGTATTAGTGTTATACTAATCCATGTCAATGCAGTTGATGATGATGATGCCAATTCAGCCTCTTGTTGAAAATGATGATGATGATGCTACTTCAGCCTCTTGCTGAAGATGATGATGATGCCACTTCAACCTCTTGATAAAGATGATGATGATGATTCCACTTCAGCTCTTGAATCCTTGCTGAAGATGATGATGAAGATATTATTTCAGCTTTAATGTTGAAGATGATGATGATGATGTTACCTTAGCCTCATACTGATGAGGATGATGATGCTACTCCAACTCCATGTTGTGTTTATGATGCTCCAGCCTTTGTGTTGTGTTCATGATGAGAAAAACTTATGATGATTTATATATACGCTAGTCAGTGTTCCAAGATGATATTGGTGATGTTGTCCTCTCACCCACCTGATGTTGTTGATGATGTTGTCCTCTCTCTCGCCTGATGTTGTTGTAGAATACCCTTCTTGTTAAGGGGGAGTGTTGAAATAATGTAACTGCAAAGTGTATTCTAATTATTATTGTTGTATTATTCATTAGATCAATCCCCTATTGTGGATTCATCATGTCGGCTATTGTAAAAGACCAAATCCCCTTTTGCAGATTGGTCAAAACATAATTTTAATAAGAAGAATAAGAAGATGGCCCCAGAATATATTAAAGGTGGTTATAACCACCCAGATTGAGAAGTTGGCCCTGCCAGTGAAAAGAAACCTCCACACGTGCCAGAGTTGTATAAATAAGGAGGCTAGCGCCTCACTTAGATACACACTCACTTGTTCATTTGAGGGTTTCCCAGGATAAATAATGTGTCTCTTGTGATTGTGTATTTCTCAGTGATCCTATCTTATGCTATTGTTATCTAGTGAAATGCAAAGAACTCTAATAATATCTTAAACATTAACACATGCATCCATCACATATATATCTAGGGGGAAGTAACACCTGTTAGGAAACCCCAGAGAAGGATCAACCCAGCACTCAAAGACATAGTCAAGGAGGAAATCCAAAAGTTGTTAAATGTTTGATTTATCTATCCCATCTCTGACAGTAAGTGGGTATCCCCACTTGTAGTGGTTCCAAAGAAAATGACCAAGAAATGGAGAATTTGTGTTGATTTCTGGGAACTCAACAAAGCCACTTTGAAAGACTACTTTCCTCTTCCTTTCATTGACCAAGTTCTAGATACCTTGTCTGGAAAGAAGTATTTCTCCTTTCTAGATGGGTACAGTGGGTAAAATCAGGTTCTTATAGCACTCGAGGACCAGGACAAGACTACCTTTACTTATCCTTGGGGCACCTATGCCTATAGGGTCTTACCATTCGGATTGCGTAATTCTCCTGCCACTTTTCAACAAGCAATATTAGGGATATTTGTTGATCTTATTCATGATTGTGTGGAGGTCTACATGGATGACTTCACAGTCTATGGAAACACTTACTAGGAAGCCTTAGACAACTTAGAAAAAGTCCTCATCAGATGCTAGGAAATGAACCTATATCTAAGTCATGAGAAATGCAAAATGTTGTTAACTGAAGGAGTGGTTCTAGGACATCATGTTTCATCCGAAGGGATAAAAGTTGATACTACAAAAATTGAGGTCATCGTCAAACTTCCATCCCCCAAGACTCAGAAAGAGGTGAGAAGCTTTATTGGACATGCCAGATGTTACCAACGATTTATTGAAAATTTTACAAAGAATGTTGCACCTATGTTTGGATTATTGATAAAAGATGTTGATTTTGTTTGGACTGAGCAGTGTCAAACTGCCTTCGAAACCTTGAAAGCTAAGTTGTCTATGGAACCAGTTCTTAGAGGGCCCAATTGGACTCTCCCATTTCATATATTCACTGATGCCTCTGACACCGCAATAGGAGGGGTATTAGGGAAAAAAGAGGACCAACAGTCCTATGCCATTTATTTTGTGAGAAAGAACTTGTCCCCTACCGATTTGAACTACACAGTCACCGAGAAGGAATTCTTGACAGTTGTTCATGTTATTAACAATTTTTGTCATTACATTACAGGTTATGAAGTATTTGTACACACTGATCATTCCTCCATTAGATTCCTCATGAACAAACCTATAACTAATGGCCAAGTGACAAGGTGGCTCTTGTTATTACAAGAATTTAATGTCATTGTGCTTGACCGACCTGGAAAGGATAATGTAGTAGCTGACTTTCTTTCCTGAATAAAAAACGAGGATGATGATATCCCTGTAGATGATAGTTTTCCAGATGAGAATATTTTTTCCCTCTTTTTCAATACCCCATGGTTTGCGGATATGGAAAACTATCTGGCTACTAGGAAGTTACTGTCTCATTTGTCACCTCATGAAAAGAGGAAAATTATTACACAGAGTGCTAATTACTCTTGGGTAGGTCATGATATTTTTTGCACAAGTCCTGATTTGATTATTCGTAGATGTGTCCAAGAGGATGAGGTACCTGTGATAATATGAAGTTGTCATGATGGACCATGTCGTTGCCATTTTTCTGACAAACGTACAACATATAAGGTGTTACATTCAGGTTACTATTGGCCTAAAATTTTCAAAGATGTTGCCAAGTATGTGAGAAGTTGTGATAGTTTCCAAAGGATAGGTAGACCTACGCCCACTGACGAAATTCCTTTGCATGCCCAAGTTATGATAGAACCCTTTGAAAAATCGGCCCTCGACTTTGTAGGACCAATTTCACCCATGTCCCATAGGAAGAACTATATTTTGGTTTGTACAGACTATGTCACCAAATGGGTAGAGGAAAAAACCCTATTCAGGGATATAGAGAATTATGTTGTCGAATTCATCTATGAAGACATCTTTACCCGCTTCAGTGTCCCTCATGAAATTGTTATCGACCAAGGCACTCAGCTCACTTCCAAGCTGATGAAAGATCTAACAGATAAATATGGGATTAAACACCATAAATCTTCTCCATACCACCCGCAAGCCAATGGTCAGGTAGAATTCAAAAACAAAGTTCTGGAAGCCATCTTGACCAAGACTGTTCAATCGCATCACTGGGATTGGTTTGATAGGCTCCCAGAGGCTTTGTGGGCATACCAGACCACCTGGAGAAATACCACTGGGCATAGCCCTTATGAGATAGTGTACGGGAAACAAGTACTTTTACCTATAGACTTCCAAGTAAGGACCTTCTATATTGCCACAGAATGAGGATTGAACCTAGATGAGGCTCAGAAGAAATGATCCCTACAGTTGAATGAGTTGGATGAAATCAGGAATGATGCCATCCAATGGACAATGTTAGTCCAAAACTAGAGGAGCAAGTGGCATGACAAGTTTATTAAGAAGAAACACTTCCAACCTGGTGATTGGGACCTGTTGTTTTATTCCCAGTTCAAAACCTTCAAAGGAAAACTTACCACCCGCTGGTTGGGCCCTTACAAGGTAGACACTATATATGACAATGGATCTGTAAAAATTAAAACAATTGACGATGGACAAGTCTCCTTTGTGGTAAATGGACACCGACTTAAATTTTAACATAAGCCCATTTCTAGAGAGGATTTTCTACAGGTCATGCCAGATGACAAGGCTTTGGCCTTAGTAGATGGGGAAGTCCCCCCTTGTTCTTGAAAAGTTTTCTGAATTTCCTACTGTATATATGTAAATAGTTTTTGAATTTTGTTAATAAGACAATTCTAAATATTTATAAGTATTTATTTTACCGGGAGTACACAATTTCAAGGATCTTTCTTCAAACGTTGTTACACTTGAATTTTGTGTCCACTAAAGCATCAAATGAATATTGACTTACTATAATTAGCCACATTTTTGCAAAAGTTCTCATTTTTTAAGGCATTCTAAAGGAGTTTCTCTTGAAACTCTTCACCACTGTATAAGGAAGTGATACCATAACTATCAAGCTTAGAGGCATCTCGTACAGTTTTTCCAAGAAACTTGAGTAAGTGAGTCAAGTGTCTTTATCAAAGAGTAAAAAGGAGGTCTAATTAGCGGTTAGTCATGGAAACATCACAATAATTACAAAAGAAGAAAGTGAGTTGAGCCTAGAGATACCTTTATGTTCTTTCTCAATGGTACCATCCACTACACACTAAATAGCTTGATTATATCATATCTTTAGATAGGCCACGTCCTCTTAAGTACCCCTTACATCAGGACAATCACTAAACAATATAACGGAAAGTCATCCTCTAACATAAATACCATCCCAATTGAAAAAAAGAAAGGAAAAAGTTGTTTTCAGAGCTGTCCCCCCATCTTCTTGCATAAAGAAATCTTATATTAAAATCTTAAAAATATGGAGGGCCAGTCTCTAAGGGTTTAAGAGGCTAACCCGTCGGGATACTTAACAGGTCTACTGGCAGTGGGTATCAGTCTATGGTATGACTAGGTAAACCTGTCGGAGTACTGAACAGGCTCGCTAGAAGCGAGGCATTCTACCTAGAGAGGATGGTAATCTGACAAAAATAAATAATAAAATTAAACTTGTCCTGATGTATAGCATTACTTGCAGACAAAGATGACATGAAGTATGTGTGGCTAAGATAAGGTTAATGAACTCCATAAAATTCCCATTGGGAAATAGCTCTAAGACTATCTTGAAACTCTCTTGCCTACCTCTTCTTATCTATATATAGGATCTCTTATCCTATAGGT
>ML792589.1:22475-35838 GCA_009831015.1 Picea engelmannii
CTGTGTCACTCCCATTCAATGCACCTTTTTTTTCCTATCCATTTCAGCTATTGCACCACCTCTTTACTTCCTCACACGTGCATTACTTCACCTCCGCAACCTACCATCACTTCTCTGTGTCGTGTTCTTATAGCTTCTGTGCACCTTGTGCATGCAATATGCACAATGATTCTGCATCTCTTCACAATGAGTGCTCTGTCTAATCATCATTATGACTCCTGAGCTTCTCTGGCAGTTTTCCCACGTGTTCAGCATCATTGGATGTCATGCTGAGATTCCTTAGCCTCTCTGGCAGTCGAGACCCTTCGTCTTCTCTGGCATAGTCGAGCTTATACTTTCTGCTTCAATTACAAACTTCAACGCTCATCCACTTGTCAGTCCCTCGAAGAATCATCGTCATTCACTGGAAGAAGCTTGGAGACTCTTCAGCTCCTCTGGCGATCACACAGAAGTCTCTTCGAATCTTCTGGCAGAAACCATCAATGGTTTCTAGCAGTTACACTGTGAAGAGAAACATTAGCCCTCCAATCATACTCAAATTCACCTGCACCGTTGGATTGGCTCCATGGGATCTTGCAATCATTTTGGCATTTCGACATTCGACAATTCAACATTCGTGTGACCAAGTGTCTCAACACTCCCAGTCGCGATCCCCGAAATTCCGAAAAGGAGCTTGTCTGCACTAGCTCCTTCCCCCATATTCCACCGATGTGACCACAAGCTACATCCATTTCACCTTTTCGGTATTTTTCGCGAACTTATGACCTTCATCGACCCTGATCGACGGTCCACGATCTCGATAAATTGACGGTCTATAACTCATCGTGAATTCGCATCTCATTGTTCCTTAGATGGAGGTTCTCGTCACTCCAAGTCGTGACAGGCGAGACTCCGAGATGGAGCTTAGACCAACAGTCTAGAATCTTGGTGTATTGACGGTCCAGATCTCATCGTGAATTCGCATCTCGCAATTCCTTAGATGGAGGTTCTCGTCACTCCAAGTCACGATAGCCGAGACTCCGAGATTGTTTCGCAATTTCAGCATTCTTGTGGTATTGTTTCTTGACTCTCCAAGTTGCGATTCGCGAAACCCCAAAGTGATGTAAACCCGCTGACGTCACACATGGATTGACACATGTCAAATAACTGCCACGTGTCACTCTGATTCGTGACTTACATGTTCCTGAAATGTTGAACCAACTTGACATTTGTCATTGCTTGGTTGTGCCACATGTTCTTAGCTGACGTGGTTTGCTGACATGTATGTTTCGGGATTTCGCATTTCACGATTTTGGGACTCATGTTGTAAAGAACCTTGACATTTCCATCTCCCGATATCCGAAATCCCGATAGCCAAAACTCCGAAATGGAGTTGGACCACCGCTTCGATCTTGCACTTTAAAGAACGTGCAGGTTCTTCCTGATCCAACGATGGTCAGAACCTATGCTCAGATCTGACGCCTGAGATCTATCCTCCTCTTCTGTGCGTTCTTCTTGTCCACAATCTGATCTGACGGTCCTCCTTCTTTCGGGAATTTAAATGGGATCCAATGATCACTGATGCTTCTACTCTCGAGCTTAGGCACTGCGTTCAACTCTGCGCTAATTTCTCCTGAGCTTACTTTGTCCTTGTTTTGCCTTCGCTGCATACTCTGATCTTGCCATCAGTGACAAGCACATACTGCCTGTAAAGCATGCCAACCATCCTCTGCACTATCCCTTCTGATCTTATCGAGCTTGCTCTGCATTATCTTCCCAAAATACTTCTGGGGCCTGTCTGTTACATTCTTCCTATATTCAAGCCATCATCATTGTTGTACTTGCCATCACTGTACTGAGGCCATCATCGTTGTTGTACTTGCCATCAATGACAAACATACGCTGCCTGTAAAACATGGCAACATTATTTTTCACCAAAATTTGACTTGGATTTAAAATATATTATCTTTCACCAAAATTTGACTTGGATTTAAAATAATGATTGACCTTATCTTTTAGCCTTCACCTAGACTTTTCACCTTTCTCTTCATTGAAACAAAGGGAATACTTTTAGAATCCTTTAATTGAACCTTGGAATATACATTTGATAATAATATTTTATTTTCTTAAGAATATATCTTAAGAATGTAAATACATTCACCCTTCATCCAATATATCCAAGTTATTATCTTTTTATTTACAACTTCCCATGTTATTCACGTTACTAATATTTTCACATTATTCACTTTTACGTGACTACTTTTAAAATTTATCCTCTATGCAAAGAGATATTTATATATATTTCTTATTCCTCCATGTAAAAATTCATCCAATATGGAATCTTTTGATTGACTTGATACTTCTTCACATGTACTTTAAAGCACTTGGAAATTTTCATTTTTAATTACCTTTCTTTACCATGTATGTGACGATTCACTTTACTTATGCCAAGTATGGAATTTTTGTTTGACTTTCACATGCACTTTATGTTAGAAAAACAAGATCGTTGAGCAATAAAATAAAACAGATGTGGAAATAAAACACAGAAGATACACAACAAAACAGAGACACATATATGCGTGGTTCACCCGATGTGGGCTATGTCCACCAGAGAAATTGTCAGTCCTTTTTTTAATTATCTAGCAAATGGAGGGATATAACCTACAACACACATGTTGTAACTTCCTCGTCTGTCTCTCACATTTTCCTCTCTCATGATACAATATTCGCTCACATACACAACTGCAATACAATTCCCTCATAAAAGAGGGTTTCCTTCTAGGGAAAAAAATCCTAACATAACTTCGACCGTTAGATCTGCGAGCTTATAATGAAAGGTCCAAATTGATTACAAAATTACATTATTTTACAAGGCAATTTTCCCAAAAATGTCTCTTCGAGGGTGTTGTTTATGAACCCCCGCTGGGGGGAGCTCCAAAATTTCTCGTCGCCCCCCCCTGGGACTCCCCTAATGAGAGATATGATGGGGAAATCCTCCCCACACCCCCGGTCAAGAAATAGGATCCAAACACGGCTGAAACAAGACTTCTAAATTAGGAATATAACCAGGCTCCATAATCAACACTTTAAAAGCACTTGGAAACGTTTTTTCTATCAAAGATTTTGGGCCGCAAGCCTATAAATTATTTGCAAAACTTCCTCTCTCTCTCTCTCTCTCTCATATTTTCACATGTCATTGGAATATATATATATATATTCCTCGGAAAAAAGTGTAATTTTATTCATCCGGAGAAACAAAATTACATTTTGTAGGTGCTAGTTTAACACATTTGTAAGCATAAAGAAAGTGTGATGGTTTGCACTAGATAAAGTGTTGATCTGCTGATATCTTTGTAGATCATAAACTGGAATACCATTAACTTCTTCATGTCTCGGGACTGTTCAAATGCTTAGTAGGGTAGAGCTGTATTTACATAAAAAATTATAAACCTTCCCAAAAGTAAATCTGAGAACTGTTGTTATTTTTGAGTCAAAATAAAACAGTGATCATGGGGATTAGTGAGCAGTAGAGTGAGTTTTGATCTTCGATGAAAGGTCGGTGGTAGAAGGCATGAACTGTATCTCCATCTATTTCTGTAAAGTGCCATTGCCCAAAATTTAAGTTGAGCCCTTCTTTGGATAGTGAATATGCTATGGCATTCTTGTTCCTATAGACATGCTGGATAGAGAAATGGTCAAATGTATCCAACAGATTGTGAGTCTCCCACAATATATGCTGCAATAAAATATTGTGGCATTGCTAAGTTTTTTGTGCCCAGTTTATTACATTCAATGAGTCACCAAAAATTTGTAAAGATTTCATTTCATATTCTTTTGCTATTTTGAGTAGTAGGAGGAGAGTCATTAGTTCAACATAGTTGTTGGTGCCTTTCCCCAGTCCCATTTTTATTTTGATGGAGTGTGTGTCTGAAAGGCGAAGGAGGGTTCCCCCCCCACAAAGTGAATTTTGCGAGGCCCCATCGAAAAATTCCCAAGCTATTGAGTAGTCTATGGTTGAGGGCCAAGAGAATTGGATGTTGGGTGCATTCCTTTCCTGGTGGAAGTGTCCTAGAATGGAGAGACTCTGGGCTGAAACAAGTTCGGATACTGTGGATTTTTCCTGAAATATTACTCTATTCCTAGCCAACCAGACTCCCCAATATATTAGAAGAGGCAGGGCTTTTAGTGACTTGTGGGAGACTTCAAGTAACCAAGATTTCCAAGTAGAGTCCAACGTTTGTCCATTCCAATTGCAACTTTGTCATAGCGAGAGAGCTACGTCCCTCCAAACTTTTTTGGTGAATGGGCAAGTGATGAGAATGTGGTTTATTGTTTCAGAATCCCCTTTGCATAAAGAACACCAGCCTGGCCCTTCAATCTGGCGTTTTCACATTTTATCCCAAGTTGGTACTTTGTTAAATAGTGTTGTCCACAAGAATAGCTTGGATTTTAGAGGGGCTTTAAGTTTCCATAGCCCTTTCCACCACCAACTCAGTTCCTCCTGAAGGTGATCGATGTTGAGGGTTGTGTATCATTGTTTCGGTGTGTAAACACCATGTGGGGCTTTTTTCCAAACCAGCTTGTCATCCAAAGCCAAAAGTCTTATGTGGTCCCTCTGAAGTGCAAGCAAGTAGTTGTCCCACTGGATTTTTAAGTCACCTTCCAACCCGAAAGTCTCTGCACTGTGCCAACCTTGATGCCAAATGTTTTTGGAACCAGGGTTAGCAATTTGATTTAGTTTGAAGAGCCCCTGTGCATGTAGATGATCCTGTAGTTCCTGTGATAGGGAGTGGGCAAGTCCACTTCCAGGCCAAGGGTTGGAGCCGATGTGAAGTTTATCGCCCCTTCCAATTTTCCATGCCAATTTGCTCCCAATTACATGAAAGGACTTGATAATGGCCTTCCATATAATGGAGCAATTTGGAGAATTTTTTTTTGCTCGGTGGATCCAGTCCTCTACCAATCCTGGGTTTATGTATTTTTGGGTGACCACTTGAGTCCATAAGCTGTCGGTGGTGATAAGTCTCCAACTAGATTTGGCCGCTAAGGCTTTTGCAAAATTAAAAATATTTTCCAGCCCCCAGTGCTTTTGGTCGGGCCAGTAGATCCCATTTTTTCCAAGGGAGGGTGTAGTGGTCCTTCGATCTTGACTAGATAAACCTGAAGCATAATCTTCAAATTTTTTCTAATATACCCTTGGGGATCCAAGAGAGAGACATCCAATAGACCGAGATAGCTTCCAGTACAACTTTTGTGAGGGTCAATCTTCCTGCTCTTGAGAGCCAGCAGAAGCTCTAGAGAGAGTCATTTTTCTAATTTTGACAGTAGCCAGCTCCAGTCCCCTTTTTGATAGTTATTTTCTTTGACTTGGAAGCCAAGATATTTTATCCCTTGTTGGAGTTCCTGTAAGGGGTAGGGGAAGAGTGTTTTGAAGTAAGCTGTTGTAATTTCGTCAATTCCTATGATGGATAAGGTGGATTTTTGTGAGTTTATTATCATTCATGTTGCATCTTGAAAGAGCTGGAGGATTGCTGCCAGGGTCTCTGCATCTCTTGGTCTACCACTGCTAAAAAGTAGGACATCATCTACAAAGAGTAAATGTGTGATTTTGAAATCTGGAGAGGTTTTTATGCCTTGGAAATCCCTCAAGTTTATGGCCGATATCAAGGCCTTGCTTAGGCCTTCTGCAACAAGCAGGAAGAGCAAAGGGGAGAGGGGGAAGCTCTGTCTTAGTCCTCTCCCAGAGGTGAAGAAAGGGGAGTCTACTCCATTGATCAAGACCACAAAAGTTACTGAGGATATACATGCCATTATCCATCTGATGAAGGGTACCTCAAACCCTAGGTGTGTAAGTAGTAGTCTTATAAAAGAACAACTTACTCAATCAAAGGCCTTTGAGAGGTCAATTTTTAGTACTACTCTTTTGGACCAGAGAGATTTTAGATTGTGTAGGCCTTCCTGTGCCACTCCGATTGCTTCATGAATCTGATGACCATTTAGAAACCCAAATTGTTCTTTTGAGATCACTTCCGAGAGGATGGTCTTGAGACGTCTGGAGATAGTTTTTGCAACGATTTTGTATATACAATTGCAGATTGCAATCAGTCGAAAGTCTTCAAAGGATGTGGGCTCATCCTTTTTTGGAATTAGAGCCAGGAAGGTTGTATTGAAGGGTGGTTGTATCGTTCCATTATTTCTTGTTTCTTCCACTACCTGGAGGAGATCAACACCAATTAGTTCAAAGAAGCCTAGATAGAATTCTATCGGCCAACCATTAGGTTCTGGACTTTTGTCCTTTTGGAAGTGACAGAGTGTTTTCTTTAGTTCATCTTCGTTGACTTCTGTGTAGAGGTCTCTGTTGTTTTTCTCGTTTACAAAGCTAGGGTAATGGAGAGCCATCTTGACTATATCAACAATGTTTACCCTCTAATATGCTTTGTATAATGTTTTGAAGTGATTTTTTCCTAGCTCTACCAACCCTGAGAAGGTTGAGACAGTTCTTCCTTCCATGTCCTTCATATCCCAAATAGTGTTTGTAGCTTTGTGACCCTTTGCAAAGGCATGGAAGAATTTGGTGTTTTCATCCCCTTGTTCTAGCCATATCGCCCTGCTTTTTAATCTCCATGTTGTTTCATGATCGACCAAGAGTTGTTTGTGTCATGATTCTAAGGATTTTAAGTTATCCTTGGTGGAGTCTGTGAGGAAATCCCCGTCTGCCTCCTGATAAATGACTTCCAATTGTTCTTCTGTGGATCAAAGTTCACTTTCCTCACTTTGTCTTTTTTCCTTTGCCCAGGGGATAGTTAGTGACTTGATTGATCTGAGATTTCCGGCGAAATGGACACCTGCTGGAGTTCCCAGAATGGGGTCAAAAGGTCTCTAGTGCATTTGGACCAGTTCTCGGAAGCTCTCATTTGCGAGCCAAGTGGCATTGAATTTGAAAGGAGAAGGGGGTTTGTTCATTCCGCCCTCCAAAATAAGCCAGACTAGTGAGTGATAGGATATTCCTCCTACCCCAATCCATTGCCTTATTTGGAATGCTTCTCCCATTAGTGCTTCAACAACTAGGAAGCGATCAATTCATTTTGCCACTCTTGCTTCCCTTGTGCGCATATTCCTCCAAGTTGGATTTAGTTTTATGGGTGTGATATCCAACAACCCATTGGTCGACAAAAGATGTGTGATCCTAGTGGTGAGTTGATCCAGACATGCTGAGGGGCCCCAAAATTTTGCCTCCCCAAGTGAAAAGTTGAGATCGCCCCCCAATATTAAGTTCTCGACCTTCAGGGTCTTGAGACTGAGAAGTGTTTCCTAGAATGGGCTTCTATCAAGATCGGGGCCATAGACATTGAGAATCCTGAATTCTTTACCTAGGCCTTCCACAAAAATGTCAATTTCTAGACAAGAATTAACTCCCCAAGAGTTGAGAAGTTTGATTGATTTTGAGCACCAGCCCGTATCTAAGCCACCAGATCTGCCTGCAGTGTCATAGTCCCAAGAAAGGCCATCCCAGAAGTAGGGAGGAAAGGGAAACAGAGCTGGCTGAGGAGTCTGCCATTATTTCTTGTAGTAGTATAGTGTTCGGTTGTTGAGTGTTTATCAACCATTTCAAAGAGAAATTCTTGTGGGGGCTCGCCAAACCCCTACAGTTGAGGGAGAGCAATTTCATGGGGTAACCCTCCCGGGGGTTTGCACTGCTTTAAGTGCCCCCAAAATTGACTGTTGGCAGCCTGATGTGATATCTATGCGCACCCTGGATTATGCTTTTGACAGTAGGGAAGTGTGACCCCTCCCTTTTTTTGATGTGCCAATGTCAGGATCAGTGTCAAGTCTCGGGTTTTTGCAGGGGGTCCAAGAGTGGTTTTGTTCCTGAGTTTAAAGAGGATGGTGGGTTCTTCTGAAGAGTCAAAGTTATGATCTTTAGAAGAAGTGGAAGGAAGTGGATCGAGGGGGGGAGGGGAGCATGGGGTAAGGGTATTTAGGGGGGAAGCTGAGGAGAGGAGAAGAGGGACAATTTTTTTGGGGGTGGGATAAGGGGTAGAGATATGAGAGTGGAAGGGTTGTTAATTTTAAGATATTTGAAGGCCCAAAGGGGATCCTGAATAGGAAGAGGGATAGTGAAATGAAAATTTAGTAAGGAATCAAGGGAGGGAAATTGTAGAATACCTGAGGGATGAAGTGGAGCTAAGCCCAGAGCTGGAGGGGGGGTCCATTCTAGGTCCTGCCGAGATGTGCCTACGGTTGATCCCATCGAAGTCTGTTGTGCCCATGAGGTAGCTCTGTCCAAAGAGTGCCGAGAGTAAGTGGAGGAGGTGGAGGGGGAATCTGTCTGAGAGGAAGTGAGTCTCGGATGAAGATTTTTTGCCTCGGGTAGACGTGAGTGAGTGAGGTGACCTCGTAGTGGCTGTGGACAGTATTTGAGAATATGTCCATGTGCATGGCAGTGGAGGTAGTGGAAGGTTATGCCCTCATAGTTGAGTATTTGGGCCCTGGTGCGACCCCGATCTGTAATTTTTAGTTCCTTGTGCAACCCTCCTCTGATATTTAATGAAACCAGGATGTGGGCTAGGGACATTTCCCTTGTCTCTTTGAAGGAAAAGTCCATGTCGAAGTAGTTTCCCAATGCATTTCCAATAGCCCCAAAGACCTTCTTTGACCATAGATGGGGTGGTATCCTAGGCAGGCAAACCCAAATGGGGAAAGAGTTGACTTGCGCACTTGTTGTATCAAAGGTTGGGTCCCAAAGCTTTAGTAGAACCGGTGAGGAATCAATAGACCAATAGCCCGAGAGGGCTCGAGTTGCTTGAGCCATAGTGGCAAAAGTGATGAGAAACCATCCCCTTGATAATCGATGGATTTGTGGGGGGGTGGGTTGGGCCGAGCCCCAGGTTGTTCGAGCCAAAAATTTTAGTTTCTTCTCGCTGAAGTGCCTCCCATAGACTTTCCTAAACACATATTTGTCTGTGAGCTCCATCACTTCCGCCATGGAGAGATCTTCACCTAGAATGAGGTTGGATGAGTCAGTTACAGCTTCAATGACTTTATTCCTTTTCCGACGCCTATTTGAGGAGGGGGATATGGGTCTTCAATCATTCCTCTGAGGAGGGCTTCCTCACTACTGCTATCTTCAAAACTGTCCCAACCATTCAGATTTTTTGGTGGGAGATGATTGTCGATAAAGTCCACAGAAAAACTGCCAAGAATTGATTCAGTTAGGAGCCTCGATGCTGCGTTAGGAAAGAAACAAGAATCCTGAAAGAGGGGATCGAGCCGGGGATCTTCGGGGTTTGGAAGATTCGCTGCAAAGTCTTCCAGAGGTGGTCCTTTGCAGTGTGAGGAGGAGGGGGGAGGAGCTGGTGGGAATCCAGGAGGGGAGGAGGAAAGGGGAGCCCAGAAGGGAGTGAGAGTTGGAGACAAGGGACCAAAAAAGGAGAGGGAAAAGGAGTCAAGGGGGGGAGTGAAGTCCATACACTCAGAAGTAAGGAGAGGAGGAATAGTTTATAGTTCTTGGGGAGTAGCCAAGAAGGGGGAAACCCATAGGGGAAGTTGCTGAACATTTGAGTTGGGTGAGAAAGGAGGAGCCAAGGAGCTTTCCAGAGGGCACAAGGAAGATGTAATAGATTTAGAGGCTGCCCAGAGAGAAAAATCCTCAGAAGACACCACATGCCCGAGGGAGACTGGATGGGCGCTGCCACCTGTCAAGAACCAGGGCAGAGATTCATTAGGGTCTAGGGAATAGTCCACGTCATCTTCATAGGTTTCCATAACGTTGGTGGAGAGATCATTTGGTGAGGAGAACTAATGGGCTGCAAGGGGTAGGAAGTGGGAGTTGAGCATCGCAAGTGAGGGTTTTAGCCGGAAAGGGTAGTTATTAGGTCATCGCCCCGAAAGAAAACGTAGAAGGAGAGGGCATGGTTAGGGGGGGAGGGATTGAAACAGAGGAGAAAAACACAGAGCTCCATGATTTCAAACAAAAGTTATGTGCATTTACTAGATCAATAAATACTAACATGGTATATATATATATATATATATATATATATATATATATACTCGGGGAAAACCATCGAGTACTTTCCCTCATTTTGAGGATGGTACCTAGGGTAAACCCTATATTATCTAGGGTTCAAGGCCGATAAACAACAGGGCTCTCAAAGCCATTACAATAATATACTTGTTATGGACTCAACATGTCACTTTACGGGAATTTTACATGGGTGGGGAGGATAACAATCATTCCTCTCAACCACCAAAACTAAACCAATTGACATAGACACATATATGATTTAAATGACGTATTCATGTGATACAATGGACATATATAAATGCACATAAGGTTTGATAAGTCATGCCCTTTAGGAAAATGTATGACTATCATTAATTACAAAATACCAAAATGGAATATGACTACTTGTACAACATAAATGATTACAAATTATTTCATAAAGATAATATACTTTAGGTATATTATAGGATAACACTCTACTTAATGAAATCCTTAAGTATCTCTTTGTTAATGATTATGGTGAACCAATGGAATTCTTAGAAGTACACATTAATCAGGTACTTTGTGGGTCAAATTCCTCCAAAGTCTAGTATTAAAGTCAACGTCAAGGAGGCATGGGAGCTATATGATGGTGTTCTTTGATCACCCAAACCTTAACGGAGTTTTTTTTTTTCTAAGTTTTTAATGAAGCATCACATGATGTTTCCATTATGCTTCATGACTCTTGTCTTTGTTAAAACACCTAATAGTGTTGTCCCATAGTTTGGGAATTTCTTCATTGCACAATGTTCCCAACTATGATACCTTGTGTAGGTTGAGTTCCTTGACCTACCCATGTAGATCAATGATTTTTGGATTCAATTCTTCACCAATTATGGGATTTAAATATCATAATCCTACTCATTTTTTAAACTATAGACCACATAAGAGGGTCTAGTTGAGAGTTAACTTATTTTGATGAAATGCACATCCTATGAAACCCACTAGGAACTTCACCTCATTCTAAGGATGGCACCCAAAGTAAACCAGTTGGTTCTAGCTTTGGAAACCTAATCCAACGATGATGTTGAGTGAGGCCCACAATATTCATAGAGGTATCCAACCCAAGGAATTGAACCTATGACCTCCTACTTGTAATTCATAACACTCAACCACTCTTTAGTTGAGAGTTAACTTGTCAAAATAAATTAAGTCTGTTATCTTCATTTAAGTTGGAAACAAAGTGATTAAAGAGAACACGAGGTACTTCAACTTCCCAAACACTTGATTCTATTATCAAATCTAGACTACAAAATATGAGATAGTCTCCTTATAAAACTAACGTTGTTATTATTTTCGTGAGTTTTGTTGATCAATCCCAAGCTTGAAGTGACTCTCAAGTTAATGTTGAGGATGTATGGTTACAAGTGGTCCAAAAGGGTTCTTAGAGAAATAAGGTAATTGTTTCCAAAACACCTAGCCATCCAATATGACTATTAAATTGGTGTTAACCCCTATAAACAATTGACCTCAATCGTGAGGAAGCAAGTTGTGTGCCCTTCCTAAGGGTCCTCCTCTCAAGGTGGAGGGCAAGGGGTTGTTCAAAGGGAGTGTTATTTACCCCCTTCGTTGAATCTTCAAGCAACCTTAGATTTTGAGGAATATTTTAAGAAGTAGTTGTAACTCTAAAGAATAAAGAATAAGAAGGGGATAGTGCATGCATTTCTATGAAAGTAATGTGCTACTATTCTGCAAAACAAAATTGCAAATAAGCAATTAGGCAAGAGTACATCCTCCCTTAAACCCAACTCTTCTTCAAAGTTAAGGATAATACACTACACCAAAGAAGAAAAACAACCTAGATTAGAGAAAATTTGGTTAAAAAATGTGCCCCAAACCTTAATACCAATTTCATGTCATACGATATTAGCCAATCAAAATGCTTTAAAATTCAAAAGAGGTGCATGTCGAAGGAAAATTTTATTATGTAATTTGGAGAATGGTGGTATTTTTTAATAACATAATTTGTCTACCCTAAACATGATCGCTTTGAGGCTACCCAAAATTGTCTTGGATATCAAGAGTGCAATTAATATGCTAACCCATTTTCCAATAGTTGTAAGAAATGAGAGGTAATGTATTGAGGTGATATTAATGCATTCACACTTTTCATTACTAACATTAATTAAATTTTATTTTTTAAATCGCAGGTTTACACACACACACACACACACACACACACACAACAATTCATAGGCAATCCTATACTATTCATTATGAAAGTGGTATAATCTTTAGATTTTTAGTTTTAAATTATGTCTTTAATATGAGAAATGAAATAGTAAATTTTTAATTTTAAAAATATTTAATATATATTTTTCATTTTAGAGGCTTCATTACATGTAATCCATGGGCATAATACTACAGGCTACCAAAACCATGGGTCACCAATACCGTGGGCCCAAAACCCACTTGTTTACTTAAAATAGATTTGACTATTTTACCGAATAAAGATTATCCAAACACATATATCATAATTTTCCTTCCATCACAATGAATTATGATAAGTTTTATCACATTTCTAAAATATCATAATTCATTGTGATTGATATATATATATATATATAAGTATATGTTGCATTAAATATTGACAAAATATACAAGGAGAGCATAGCAAAACCAACTCCACGAGATCATGACAATCTCTAAGCAACAAAAAAAACCTGCCCCAATGGGAAAACCAAGCCTATAAGTTGTTCACATGTCTTCAAGTTTGGAAAAATACTATTTGAACATGCTTAGACAACTGTGTGGCCTATGACTATCTAGATAACATTGACAAAAATAGAAACTGAAACTAAAGCAGCTATCATCAATGATCCTGAGAAACCTATGGGTAAGCAACAACAGAGGTAGTCCTTTGGGAAACAACATTAGATGATTTCGAGCCTGAGTAGTGTCTACCAGGGGGAGAATGTCCCTCCTAGTCGATTAGCCATCCAAGTGAGGATTTAAGATATGTAGACATTTTGGACCTCAAGGGCTTCCATTATACTATTGAGTTGTCGAAAGTCCTCATCCTTAAGCATCAACTCCAACTCAAATCTACAAGAGTCTTGGTATGGCAATAGAGTTCAACCGTTTTGAAGAAAAATGAAGTTTTGGTACCACATCCGAAACAATATCACCAACTTTGGCCTCCACTTCATAAACTTCCTTGTAGTCATGAATTAGGAGAGCTTCTTCTTCTAAGGCATCCATGGTTGTCTTAACATCAATAGGGACAAAGGAAAAACAAAGGTTGAAAAAATCCTTAACTACTTTTACAGCTCGAGAATGGGTAGCAGTAGGGTGCCCGGACCTTTGTCCTTAGAAATGGGAGCAAGTAGAAGGAGGAGG